>JAKSZT010038682.1:1811023-1862021 GCA_026826555.1 Tolypeutes matacus
ATATATATATATATATATATACATTTTTTTTTCCTTTCTCTTTTCTTTCTTCCCTTTTTTCCTTCCCTTTATCATTGTGTTATCAGATGTCTGGTGTGCCATGACACCTTCCTCCTCTCAATCCCCATTGTCTCCCAATTTTTCATTTAATTTTCAAAGAAGTTTTAGGTCACAGCAAAGTCACACACGGAGTGCCGGAGACTCCTAGATACCAAACCACTCCCCCTTACCCACCCCATATTAACTCCCCACCCTTTTTTTGGTTGTTAGCATTGTTATAACTGTTATGCAGATAGCAAAATATAACAAATAATATTGGCAGTGATTTACAGTATAGCTTACAATTTAGATGATATAGTTTAAAAATTTTGATGATATTTACCATATCCTGTGTCCATTACTGTAAGGTAATGAAAAACCTTCCCCATGACCACCAAACAACCCATTAGATCTTGACTGTTCCCTTCTCCTGAGCCCCCCAGGGCCCATTATACCCCCCTCTCCCAACCCATGGAATGTCAAGATTCACAGTTACATGCCCTGGCGATTTGAACCAGCCCTTCCTAAACCACCAACCCCCCAGTGCTGCACCACCAAACCCAGGCACACCACAACTCATCTGCCCCATCACCCAACATGCAACCACAATTTATCCCTTTACCATAGATTATGTCCATATGGGTGATGGCTCAAAGCCTGCTCTTCTCTTACTCTCCTTTGTTAACCTATCTTTCAGACAATGGTTCTCAGAGACTGCTCACTTTCCTCAGTTCAGATCAGTGAGGTCATATACTGTTAATCCTTCAGTGCCTGGCTTGCTTCACTCAACATAAGGTCTTCAAGATTCATCCACGTTATTCCATGTGTTAGCACTTTGTTCCTTCTTACAGCTGAGTAATATTCCATTGTATGTATGTACCAAATTTTGCTTATCCATTCATCTGTTGATGGGCACCGGGGCTGATTCCAACTTTTGGCAATGGTGAACAATGCCGCTATGAACATCGGTGTTCATATATCTGATTGTATTTTTGTTTTCAGTTCTTCCGGGTATATACCCAGCAGTGGAATTGCTGGATCTTACGGAAGATCTATTGCTAGTTTTCTGAGGAATCGCAAAACTGTCCTCCACAGTGGCTGGAGCATACCGCAGTCCCACCAGCAGTGGATGAGGGTTCCTATTTCTCCACATCCTCTCCAACATTTAGTGTCTCCTGTTTTTTTAATAGCTGCCATTCTGATGGGTGTAAGTTGGTATCTCATTGTGGTTTTGATTTGCATTTCCCTGATAGCAAGTGATGTTGAGCATTTTTTCATGTGCTTTTTAGCCATTTGTATTACTTCCTTGGAGATGTGTCTTTTCAGGTCACTTGCCCATTTTTTATATGGGTTGTTTTTCCTTTTATTTTTGAGGTGAATGATTTCTTTATATATGCAGGATATTAGGCTCCTATCAGATATACGGTTGCCGAATATTTTTTCCCATTGGGTAGGTTGCCTTTTTATTTTCTTAATAACATCCTTAGAGGTGCAGAAGTTTTTAATTTTGAGGAGATCCCATTTATCCATTTTTTCTCTTGCTGCTCGTCCTTTTGTTGTGAAGCTCATGAAACCATTTCCTATTAAAAGGTCCTGTAGATGCTTCCCTACATTATCTTCCAAGGTTTTTATGGTTTTGGCTCTTATATTTAGATCTTTGATCCATCTTTAGTTGATTATTGTATAAGGTGTGAGATGGTATTCTTCTCTCATTCTTTTGGATATGGATATCCAGTTCTCCAAGCACCACTTGTTAAAGAGGCCACTCTCTCCCAACTGAGCGGGTTTCGTGGCCTTGTCAAATATCAGATGACTGTATATGAGAGGATCTACATCAGAACTCTCAATCTGGTTCCATTGGTCAGTAGGTCTATCCTGTGCCAATACCACGCAATTTTGATCACTGTAGCTTTGTAGTATGTTTTAAAGTCCGGTAATGTGATACCTCCAACTTCATTTTTCTTTTTCAATATATCTTTGGCAATTCGGGGCCTCTTGCCTCGACAAATATATTTTGTGGTTAGTTTTTCCAGTTCCTTAAAAAATATAGTGTTGACTTTTGTTGGGATTGCATTAAATCTATAGATTAGTTTGGGTAGGATAGACATCTTGATGTTTAGTCATCCCATCCATGAACAGGGAATATTTTTCCATTTATTTAAGTCTTCTTTGATTTCCTTTAACAGTGTTGTGTAGTTTTCTGTATATAAGTCCTTTACATCTTGAGTTAAATTTATTCCTAGGTATTTGATTCTTTTGTTTACTATTGTAAATGGTATTTTTTTCGTGATTTCCTCCTCAGTTTGTTGGTTATTGGTGTACAGAAATGCTACTGATTTTTGAGCATTGATCTTATAGCCTGCAACATTACTGGACTCCTTTATAAGTTCTAGAAGCCTTGTTGTAAATTTCTCAGGGCTTTCTATGTATAGGACCATGTCAACTGCAAATAATGAAATTTTTACTTCTTCTTTTCCAATCTGGATGCCTTTTATGTCCTTTTATTGTCTCAGTGCTCGTGCAAGTACTTCTAAGGCAATGTTAAATAGGACTGGATATAGTGGGCATCCTTGTCTTGTTCCCGATCTCAGAGTGAAGGCTTTTAGGATTTCACCGTTGAAAATGATGTTAGCTTTGGGTTTTTCATATATACCCTTTATCATTTTCAGAAAGTTTCCATCTATTCCTATCTTTTCTAGTGTTTTTATGAGGAAAGAGTGCTGTATTTTGTGGAATGATTTTTCTGCATCTATAGAGATAATCATGTGATTTTTTTCTTTCACTTTGTTTATGTGGTGTATTACATTGATTGATTTTCTTATATTGAACCATCCTTGCATACATGGGATGAAACCCACTTGGTCATGGTGTATAATCCTTTTGATATGTTCTTGAATGCGATTAGCAAGTATTTTTTTTAAGGATTTTAGCATCTAGGTTCATTAGAGAAATTGGTCTGTAATTTTCCTTTCTTGTCGTATCTTTATTTGATTTTGGTATTAGGGTAATGTTGGCATCAGAGAATGAGTTAGGTAATATTCTTTGTACTTCTATTTTTTGGATGAGCTTCAGTAGAATTGGTGTTAGCTCTTTCCAGAATGTTTGGTAGAATTCAGCTGTGAAGCCATCTGGTCCTGGACTCTTCTTAGTTGGGAGGTTTTTAATGACTGTATCTATCTCTTTACTTCTTTTTTTTTTTTTTTTAAGACATTGCACTTTTGATTTAATGCACTTTCAATTATTATCTGCATTCTAGTACTGATCAGACTTTCCAAAGAGTTCTGATACATCTTATCTGGGAACTTGTTGTACATAGACATAACATTACAATTTCTTCCTGTACTAGATGTATACAGTTTTTTTTTTTTTTTTTTTTAATAATTGCACTGTTATCTATAGCCATGGTTTAACTTAGAATTCACTCATTGGGCTGTTGAGTTCATCTATTTCTTCTTTCATCCAAGTCGGCTGTTTGTGGGTTTCTAGAAACTTGTCCATTTCCTCTAAATTGTCATTCTTGTTGGCATATAATTTTTCAAAGTATCCTCTTATGATAATCTTTATTTCTGTGGGGTCAGTAGTGATAACACCTTGCTCATTCCTTATTTTATATATTTTCAGCTGTTCTCTCTTTTACTTTGTTAGTCTGGCTAAGGGTTTGTCAATTTTGTTGATATTCTCGAGGAACCATCTTTTGGTTTTGTTTATTTTTTCCAGTGCTTTCTTATTCTCTATTTCATTTAGTTCTGCTTTAATCTTTGTTATTTCCTGCTTTCTAATTCCTTTAGGTTTAGTTTGTTGTTGTTTTTCCAGTTACTCCAAGTGTGCAGTTAGGTCTTCAATTTTAGCTCTTTCTTCTTTTTTAATGTATGAATTTATGGCTATGAACTTCCCTCTCAGGACTGCTTTCGCTGCATCCCATAGGTTTTGATATGTTATGTTGTTGTTTTCATTAGTTTCAAGGTAGTTACTGATTTCTTTTGAAATTTCCTCTTTGACCCACTGTTTGTCTAAGAGTGTGTTGTTTAACTCCCATATCCTTGTGCCTAACCTGTTTCTCTGGCCCTTATTGATTTCCAACTTTATTCCGTTGTGGTCAGAGAAATTACTTTGTATAATCTCAATCTTTCTGAATTCATTGAGTGTTGTTTTGTGGCCTAGCATGTGATCTATTTTGGAGTATGTTCCATGTGCACTGGAGAAGAATGTAAATCCCACTGTATTTGGGTGTAGTGTTCTGTATATGTCTATTAAGTCCAAATCTTCTAACGTATTTTTGAGTGCCTTAGTTTCTTTATTGATTCTCTGCCTAGATGTTCTGTCTAATGATGATAGTGTTGTGTTGAAGTCCCCTGCTATAATTGTAGAGGAATTTATTTCTCCTCTTAGTTTTTCCAGAGTTTGCCGCACGTATTTTGAGGCACCTCGATTAGGTGCATATATGATGATTGTTCTCTCTTCTTGAGACATTAATCCTTTTACTAATATGTAGTGTCCATCTTTGTCTCTTACAATAGTTTTGCATTTAAAGTCTATTTTGTCTGATATTAGAATAGCTACTCCTGTCCTTTTTTGGCTATTGTTAGCTTGTAAAATGATTTTCCAGCCATTCACTTTCAGCCTCCTTGAATCCCTGTGCCGAAGGTGGGTTTCTTGTAGACAGCATATAGATGGATCATATTTTCTTATCCATTCTGCCAAACTGTGTCTTTTGATTGGTGAATTTAATCCATTAACATTCAGTGTTTTTACTCGTAATGAATTTCTTACTTCAGTCATTTTTTCTTTGGGTTAATGTATGTCATATGTTGTTTGTTTCTCTTTTTGAGTTTTCAGTTGTTTTTAAACTCTCCTCCAACTCTCTCTCCTTTGTTTTTTCCTTTCAACTTGTAGAGATTCCTTTAGTATTTCTTGAAGTGCTGGTTTCTTCTTGACATACTCTCTTAATTGCTGTTTATCTGTGCATATTTTGAACTCTCCATCATTTTTGAATGCCAAAATCCATCATTTTGCTGGATAGAGAATTCGCGGCTGGAAGTTTTTTTCTTTTAGTGTTTTGACTATGTCATACCACTGTCTTCTTGCCTCCATGGTTTCAGATGAGAAATCAGCACTTAATCTTATTGTGCTTTCCTTGTATGTGATGGTTCTCTTTTCTCTTGCTTCTTTGACTATTTTCTCTTTGTCTTGAGCATTGGATAATTTGACAAGTATATGTCTTGGAGTTGGCCTGTTGGGATTTATACTATTTGGGATGTGTTTTGCTTCCTGGATCTGCACGTCCATCTCTCTCAATAGAGTTGGGAAGTTTTCAGCCATAACTTCCTTCAACACTCCTTCTGTTCCTTTTCCCTTCTCTTCTCCTTCTGGGATGCCCATAATGCGTATGTTTGTGCGTCTTGCTTTATCGGTTAATTCCCTGAGACCATACTGGATTTTTTCTATCTTTTTGTCTAACTTTTCTACAATCTCTTTGATTTCAACTGTATTTTCTTCCATGTCACTGGTTCTTTTCTCTGCCTGTTCAATTCTGCTGCCATGTGCGTCCAGCGTCTTTTTCATTTCTTGACTTGTGTCTTTGTTCGCCATCATATCCATTACCTTTTTAGGTGTGTTAGCTATTTCTTCAGTATGTTCTCCCAGTGTCTTCTTTATATCTTTAATCTCTTCCTTCAGTTCTTTAAGTTGGTCCATGATATTTTTTTGGATAGCTTTGATTAGTTGTTCGATGTACTGCATTGCTTCCTGGTTTTTATTTTGTGCACTGGACTGGTCCATGTTTTCCAGTTTCTCAGAGTCATTTGTATTTTTCTGTTGCCCTCTGGTCATCATATTATCTTGATGGGTTTGTTCAGTTGATTAACTTTTCTCTATGCTCTAGAATTTTATTTAGCTGTTGCTTCTGCATGTGAGTTAAATTTTCTCTTTGGCAGTTTTTCTTCTTATTTTATTTCCTTGCTTCTTTCTATGTTCCCTTGAAGGCAAAAGGTTAGGAACAGAGGAATCAAAAGATGTAAGGAAGGCAGAAGAATAATATAAATATTGATAAAAGTTAGAAGAGTGGCAAAATGAGACTTAATGAGATGTATATTTAACTTGTGTAGCCAGTGTAGAGTATTAGGAAAAAATATGGAGTTCCTACAATGGACTGGGAAAACAAATGGAGGAATACATATATATAGTGATTTAGAAGGCTAGAATTATGAGGAGGGAGCGAAATAGTAGAGAAAGGTCTGAAGGGAAAAAGTTACTACTAATAAAAAAAAACAAAAAGAAAAAAGAAAAAGAAGAAAACAAAATAGATGGGATAGAAATTGACACCCTTAACTTGTGGGCCTATGAAAAAATGTTGTCTCTAAGAGCCCCAACAGAAAACAGAAGGCAGAAAGATGCAGGAAGGATAAGCAATAGTTTGTAATACAGAATCAATATATACAGCGAGTGGGAAATTACTGAATAAGAAGCCCAGCAAAGAAGCGACCAGCTGGCAGCACGTTTTTAAATAAAAAAATAGAAGGAAAAAGGAAGGGGGGAGGAAAACGGGAATAATAGCAATAGACCAGAAAGTAACAGAGAGAAACCAATGATCCACACAGGCAAGCAGTCAAACAGAGCTAAGGGGGTCAATGATTCCCCTAGGGTCCACGTGGATCCTTCCTGCCTACTTGTGTTTATCAATGTATTTCCCCACACGGTTCTATATGCAGGTCCTTAAGCAGCTTTTAGCTATAAAACTAAATTAAAAAGAATTTTTTTTTCAATTGTTGAGGTGATCTCACTTTTTTTTTTTTTAGCCAAATGCAGGCCCCAAAATAATTCCTCCTCTAGACCAACCCCCTTACGGATGGGACCATAGCTGGGCCCGTGGAAATTAATCAAGCACGTCCCACTTTCTGGACTCCCCAGGTTAGCTGAAGCTCTGATGTTAGTCAGTGAGGAGTGCTAAAGACGGCGGATTCTGCCCCTTCTGGCGCCGAGCTCCAGCATCACCGGGCTGCTCAGTAAATCAGTTAGAGTGCAGATTCGCGTCTGCTCTCAGCCTAATGGTGCTTCAGGTCGGCTTATCTGCTCCCCAAAGCTATGGGGTAGTGCAGGCAGCCAGATCAATGTCTAAAAATATAAAATACCCTTCCCTGTCTTCCAACCGAACCCTCCCTTTTTTGGGAAGTGTCCCTTCCTCCTGGCTCCGCAGCGGCCCGGGTTTTATCCCTGGGTGGCTAGGGAAATCAGCTGAGTTTCCCGACCAAAATCCCCCCTCCGGTTCACTGGGTGCTGATTAGCTCGTTTGCTCTGTTCACACAAGGTCCAATGGGCACCAGGCAGCCAGATCCCCAGAAAATAAAACTTTTTCACTCCGCCCGTGGCTCCAAATGGCTGTTTTTTTTTTCTTCCCTAACCGCGGGGCTCAGCCGCCTGTGCCAGCCACCATAGGCAGCCTCAAAACTCATGAATCTCCACCATTCGGTCCACGCTGCCGATCCACGCAGATAGATGTCCCGAGCTTCTCACTCCACGCATGCACAGCACAGACCCCCGGGCAGGACCTCGTCCACAATCCTCCTTGCTCTGGGAGCTTGCAGTTTGCACCCTCCTACACTAACGCCATCTTCGGTAATATACTTTAAAGTCAGGAAGTGAGAGTCCTCCAACTTTGCACTTCTTTTTGTAGACATATTTGCTGCTTGGGTTCCCTTATGCTTATAATAAATGTGACTATTGGATTTTCAATTTCTGAAAAAAAAATAGATTTTTGGGTTTTTATTGGGATTACACTGAATCTGCAAATTAATATTGGTAGAATTGACATCTTAACAACATTTAGTCTTCCAATCCATGAACATGGAATGTCCTTCCATTTATTTAAGTCTTCTTCAATTTCTTTTAGAAATGTTTGTAGTTTTCTGAATACAGTTCCTTTATGTCCTTGGTTAAGTTTATTCCTAAATATTTGATTGTTTTGATCACTATTATAAATGGAATTATTTTCTGATTTTTTCCTCAGGTTGCACAGCACGAGTGTGTAGAAATGCTATCGACTTTTGTGTATTAACCTTGTATCCCACCACATTGCTGAAATTTTTTATTAATTCTAGTAGCTTTGTTGTGGATTTTTCAGGATTTTCTAAATATACAATCAAGTCACCAGTGAATAGTGAAAGTTTTAATTGTTCTTTTCCTATTTTGGTGCCTTTTATTTCTTTGACCGAATTGCTCTAGATGGAACTTCTAGCACAATATTGAATAATAATGGTGAGAATGGGCTTCCCTGTCTTCTTCCTGATCTCAGCAGGAAATCTTTCAGTCTTTCATCATTGAGTACAATGCAAGCTGTAGGTTTTTCATATATATATTACCCTAATCTGTAAACTTCCTTCTATTCCTACCTTTTGGAGTGTTTCATCAAGAAAGGTTCTTGTATTTTGTCAAATGCCTTTCCTCCAACAATTTAGGGAATCATGTGATTTCTTCTTCAATTTATTAATGTGATTTATTTTGCTAATTTCTTTTCTTGTGTTGAACTACCCTTGCATATGTGGGATAAAACCCACTTGATTATGGATTTATAAGTCTTTCAATGTGCTTTTGGATTCTGTTTTCAAGTATTCTGTTGAGGATTTTTGCATCCATATTCATTAGAGATAGTTGCCTGAAGTTTTCTTTTATTTTAGTATCTTTATTTAGTTTTGGTATTAGGGTGATGCTGGTTTTAAAGAATGAGATCAGTAGCATTCTTTCCTGGTTAATTTTTTGGAAGGGCTTGAAGAAGCAAAATATTGGTTCATATTTGAATGATTGGTAGAATTCACCTGTGAAGCCATCAGGTCCAAGACTTTTCATCTTTTGGATTTTTTAATGACTGTTTCAATCTCTTCTCTTGTGATTGGTTTGTTGAGGTCTTCTATTTTTTCTGAAGTCAATGTACAGCTATTCAGGGCCTCTTCCTCCAAATAAATTTCACAATTAATTTTTTCCTATTTGGTAAAAAGTGCTGTGTTGATTTTTCTTGGAATTGCATAAAATCTGTAGATCAGTTTGGGTAGGATAGACATCTTAATGATGTTTAGTATTTCATCCATAAACAGGGGATATTCATCCATTAATTTAAATCTTCCTTGATTTCCTTTGACAGTATTGTGTAGTTTTCTGTGTATAAGTCATTTCCAATTTTAGTTAAATTTTTTCTTAAGTATTTGATTCATTTAATTGCTATTGTAAATTGGATTTTTTTCTTGATTTCCTCCTCACATTGCTCATTATTGGTTTACAGTTATACTATTGATTTTTGTGCATTGATCTAATAACCTGTGACTTTACAGAACTCATTTATATGCTCAAGAAGCTTTGTTGTAGTTTTCTCAGGGCTTTCTATGTATAGGATCATGTCATCTGCAAATAGTGAAATTTTGACTTCTTCCTATCCAATATGGATGCATTTTATATCTTTTTCTTGCCTAAGTGGTTGAGCAAGTACTTCTAAAACAATGTCAAATAGGAAGAGTTATTTGGAATCCTTGTCTTGTTACCAATCTTAGAGAGAGAACTTTTAGTATCTCCCCATTGTATACTATGTTAGCTGTGGCTTTTTCATATGTACCATTTATCATATTGAGGAAGTTTCCTTCTATTCCTATCTTTTGCAGTGATTTTATCAGGAAATGGTGCTGTATTTTCTTTAATGCTTTTTCTGCATCTGTAGAGATGATCATGTGGTTTTTTTTCTTTTGATCTGCTTATGTGGTGTTTTACATTGATTAGTTTTCTTATGTTGAGCCATCCTTGCATACCATGGATGAAACATACTTCAACATGTTATAAAATTCATTTAGTGTCTTGTTGAATGCAACTAGCAATTTATCTTGAAGTGTAAGGGGCATTGAAAGGACAAAGATATATTGAAAAAGAAAAATGAGATTGGAGTAATCACACTACCAGACTTTAAAATATGATACAAAGCTACAGCAGTCAAAATTGCATTGTATTGGCACAAGGATAGACATACTGACCAACGAAACTGAACTGAGAGTTCTGAAATAGATCTTTTCAAATAGAGTAATCTGATATTTTACAAAGCCACCAAGACCACTCAACTGGGAAAGAATGATCTCATAAGCAAATGATGCGTCAGTAACTGTATATCCATATCCAAACAAATGAGAAAGGAACACCATCTCACACCTTATATAAAAATCAACTCAAGATGGATCTAAGATCTAATTATAAAAGCCAAGACTATAAAGGTCTTGGAAGATAATGTAGGGAAGCATCTACAGGACTTTGTAATAGGAAATGTTTTCATGAACTTCAAATCCAAAGAACAAGCAGTGAAAGAAAATATCAACAAATGGACCTCCTCAAAATTTAAACCTTTTGCACCTCCAAGGAGTTTGTCAAGAAAGGGAAAAGACAGCCAACCCAATGGGAGAAAATATTTGGTAACCGTGTATCTGATAGGAGCTTAATATCTAACATATAAAAAGAAATCCTATATTTCAAAAATATAGACAAACAACATATTAAAAAAGAGTAAATAATTTGAACAGACACTTCACCAAAGAAGAAATACAGATTGTTAAAAATCACATGAAAGGATGCTCAACATCACTAGCTATTAGGGAAATGCAAATCAAAAGTACAATGAGATACCAACTTACACCCATTATACTGGTGGCCATTAATAAAACAGAGAACTACAAGTGTTGGAGAGGATGTGGAGGAATGGGAACACTCATCAACTGCTGGTCAGAATGCAGAATGATCCAATCATTGTGGAGGACAGTTTCGCAGTTCCTCTAAAAAATAACTATAAATATGCCATATAATCCAGCAATTCCACTGCTGGGTATTGACCCAGAAGAACTGAAAGCAAGGACAGAAACATATATATGTGCACCAATGTTCATTGCAGCATTATTCACTATTGCCAAAAGTTAGAATCAGCCCAAATGCCCATCAGCAGATGAATGGATAAACAAACTGTGGTGTAGTCATACAATGGCATTCCACTCCTTTCCAATCAATGTCTTCATTTTATTTGCAGAAACCCTGTGGGGTTGAGATTTTTGTTTCTTTTGTAATTCTGCTACCCATACAATGAGAGTCCAAGTTTGATTCTCAGATATCTCAAGTCTGTGGATACAGGAGAGAAGATTTTCTTTCAGAGCATACATAGAATCTTTCACATCATTTATGGGGCATTTAAGTTTCACATTTGAAGACTTTAGCTCATCTCTTTCTTTTGTAAGTGTATCCAGAGTATCAAGGAGGGGTCAGCCAACATCATTATACCTTTTGACACCACAAGTTTCTGTTAAGGTGTTGAAAACACTCTCACCCAGATCTTTGTTTCTTTTCAGTGTGGAAGTAAGGGAATCCAGTGATGCTATTTTGCATATCTCTATTGTCAGCTCATGCCATGGACTGTTAGTGATCTCTTCCTTATTGGAAAGGGAATCATTAGTAATCTTGAGTTTAATTAGAGTAGAAAGCCAATTACAAAACTTCCAGAACTACCTCAAACATCGCATGTTTAAGACTGTGTTCCTCAATAACAACTCCTGTTACCAGTCTGTATTAGTCAAGGTTCTCTAGGGAAACAGAACAAACAGGAGATTTCTGTCAATAACTTGAGATTTTATGAGTCTCTCACATGACTGTGGGAATGCACAAGTCCAGGTTCTGGAGGCAGGCTGCAAACCAGAGGCTCTGAAGAAAGTCCAATGAAAGTCCTTGATGAGTTTCTGGGAGACGTTGTCTGTCTGAAGATGAGCTAGGAAATTCTCTCTGAATGCTGAAGTCATTTCCCCTTTTAAATTATTCAACTGATTGGATAAAAGCATCACCGTTGCTGATGCCAATCTCCCTGATTGATGCAGATGTAATCAGCCATCCATGCTTTAAACTCACTGCTAATCAAAGTCCATAAATGTTCTTGTATTACAATTAGCCCAGTGCTTGCTGGACAAAACACCTGGACACAATTACTTGGCCGAGTTGACACATTAGCCTCACCATCACACCAACCAATCCCTAGGGTTCACGTGTACCCTTCTAGCATAAAGTACAAGTTGTTGCCCCTCTTATGACCAAAAAGAGAAAAAAGCCTCTTCAGATTTGGAGACAACACATCCTCATTTGTGTGTGTTATTCCAGGCCATATACCACGTGACCAGAAAAGCTGCTAGACTTGATTGGGGACCAGAACAAGAGGAGGCTCTGTGACAGTTCCAGGCTGCTATGCAAGGTGAAGTACCACTTGGACTATATGGCCCAGCTGATCCAATGCTGCTGGAAGTTTCAGTGGTAAATAGAGATACTGTCTGCAGTCTTTGGCAGGCCCTTATTAGAGAATCACAATGCAGACCCTTAGGATTTTCAAGCAAAGCCCTGCCTTCCTCTGCAGATAACTAATCCCTTTTGAGAAATACTTTTGGATTGATACTGGGCCTTAGTAGAGACTGAATGCTTAACCATGGGCCATGGATAAGCGTTAACCATGTTAAAGGAGACTTCAGTTGCCTGCCATGAGGTGGATATTGTCTGATCCACTAAACCATAAAGTTGGGGCTATGCAGCAGCACTCTATAAAAAAGTGGAGTGGTGTATAAAAGATGTGACTCAAGCAGATCCTGAAGGTACAAGTAAGTTACATGAGAAAGTAGTCCAAATGCACATGGTCAGCACCCCTGCCATGTTACCTTCTCTTTCCCAGACCACAGCTTTGGCTTCTTGGGGAGCCCCTTACAATCAGTTGACTGAGGATGAGAAAACTAGGGCCTGATTTACAGATGGTTCTGCATGATATGCAGATAGCACCTAAAAGTGGACAGCTGCAGCATTGCAGCCCTTTTCTGGGATATCCTTGAAATATAGCAGTGAAGGCAAATCTTCCCAGGGCAGAACTTTGAGCAGTACAATTGGTTGTTCATTTTGCTTGGAAGAAGAAATGGCCAGACGTGCATTTGCCAATGGTTTGGCTGGATGGTCAGGGACTTGGAAGGAACATGATTGTAAAATTGGTGACAAGGAGGTCTGGGGAAGAGGTATGTGGATAGACCTTTCTGAGTAGGCAAAAAACATGAACCTATTTGTATCCCACATGAATGCTCACCAGGGGGTGAATTCAGCAGAGGAAGATTTTAATAATCAAGTGGATAAGATGAGCCACTCTATGGGTAATACTCAGCCTCTTTCCCCAGTCACTCCTGTCATTGCCCAATGGGCCCATGAAAAAAGTGGCCATGGAGGTATGCATGGAAGTTATGCTTGGGCTCAGCAACATGGACTTCCTTCCCCTCACCAAGGCTGACTTTGCTACAGCCACTGGTGAATGCCAAGTCTGCCAGCAACAGAGACCCACACTAGCCCCCAATATGGCATCATTCCTCAAGGTGAACAGCCTGCTACATCATGGCAAGTTGATTACATTAGGCCACTGCACTTCCACCATGGAAAGGGCAGTGATTTGTTTTAACTGGGATAGACACATACTCTTTATATGGCTTTGCAATTCCTTCATGCAATGCTTCTTTCAAAACTGCCATCCATGGACTTATTGAATGTCTTAACTACCACCATGGCATTCCTCACAGAATTGCCTCTGATCAAGAAACCCATTTCACAGCAAATGATGTGCAGGAATGAGCACATGCCCATGGAATTCACTGGCCTTACCATGTTCCCCAACACCCTGAAGCAATGGGATTAATAGAACAGTGGAATGGCCTTTTGAAGACTCAATTATGGTGCCAACTAGGTGCAATAACTTGCAGGGATGGAGCAATGTTTTCCAGGAGGCTGTGTTTGCTCTAAATCGGCATCCACTCTATGGTGTTGTTTCTCCCATAATCAGAATTCATGGGTCCAGGAATCAAGGAGTGGAAATGGGAGTGACACCACTCACTATTTCCCTTAGTGACCCACTAGGAAAATTTTTGCTTTCTGGCCTTAACACCTTAAGCTCAGCTGGTCTAGGGATTTTAGTCGCAAAAGGAGAAGTGCTGCCACCAGGGAACACAACAATTATTCCATTGAACTGGAATTTAAGACTGATACCCTGCCACTTTGGGCTCATGTTACCTATGAATCAACAGACAAAGAAGGGAATTACTGTTCTGGTGTGATTAATTCTGACTATTAAGGGGAAATAGGACTACATCTACATAATGGGGGTAAAGAAGAGTTTGCCTCGAATATAGGAGATCCTCTACACCATCTCCTCGTTCTGCCATGCCCTGTGGAATGCCCAATGGAAAATTGCAACAAACCAATCCAAGCAGGACTAAAAATGGCCCAGATACTTCAGGAATAAAAGTTATGGTGTCTCCACCAGACAAAGAACCATGGCCAGCTGAAGTGCTTTGTTGAGGGTAACAGGAATATGGAATGGGTAGTGGAAGAAGGTAGTGATAAATATGAATTTCAACCACATGACCAGTTACATAAATGAGGACTGAAATAGTCATGAACCTTTCTTTCTTGTTTCATTATGAGTATGTTTGTATATGTACACAAAATGAATTCCTTTTTCTCTTCCCCAACCTTTTCCGCTATCATATGAAATGTTGTATTAGTTTCAGTTCATAATATTTAAGGATGTCAGGTTTAAGAGAGAATATTACCAAAAGACTTGCATCCTATTCTGCAGGGAATTAATGCATTTCCAGTTGTACACAGGTGAGATGAACATTGTTAGGTGGAAATATATATGTATGCTTGTCTGTTATTGTTTTTACTTAGAGACTAATTATGGCTTCAGGTAGTGTGTATGATTGCCAATTTGACAAGGGGTGGACTCTGATGGTTAAGCTAATGTTTCAACTTGGCCAGGTAATAGCATCCAGGTGTTTGTTCCAGCAAGCACTGGGCTAATTGTAACACAAGAACATTTATGGGCTTTGGTCACCAGTGAGTTTACTGTATGTATGGCCATTTACATCTTCCTCAACTGGGGAGATTAACATCAGCAATGCATGATGCTTTTATCCAGTCAGTTGAATACCTTAAAAGGGGAAATGATTTCAACATTCAGAGAGAATTTCCCACTCATCTTTGGACAACAAACATCTCCCAGAAACTCATCAAAGACCTTAACTGTACTTAATTGGAGCTCCTGGTTTGCAGCCTGCCTGCATAACTTGGACTTGTGTATCCCCACAGTCACATGAGAGACTCATAAAATCTCATGTTATTGACAGATATATCCTGTTGATTCTGTTTCCTTAGAGAATCCTGAATAATACAGTGGGTATGTTGTTGAAACTACAATGTTTGGAAAATTCTTTTGACAATATGACAAGGAAGGGTTACTTGTTCTAGGGTGATGAATGGGGGGCATTCAGGACAGGGTGCAATTGGGGCAGTCCCCTAGAGAATGTGTGAGTGATCATTTTGTCATAGTACAATGTATTAGTAAGTGGAGACCAACATAATGAGTGAGAAGGAGTTGGACTCCCATCTTGGGAAAGCAAGCCATGTTCTCAAACAGAGGGATGGGTGTGTCTCAAGAACATTGGCAGCTCTGAAAATGGGAAGACAATCCACTGTGTCAAGCCCTCAGTGTTGTTGCAAGTAAATATGGACCTTGTCCTTCAAAGAATGAAGCCTGGTGTTTGCTGTTGGTCCCGAGGGGAGGGGGAGGAAGGAACAGAGTAGATGGAAGAGAGTGTATTTAGGGGGAAATGTAAGGGCTCTGCACGATCTTGCAATGATGGATACAGGCCATGTTGAATTTCAACAAAGTTTTTAAAAGACTATGATCTAGATTGTAGGCCATAATGTAAACCATTGACAATGGTCAGTGGCTATGTTTTAATATTTGTGCATCAGTTATAACAAAGATACCATCCACATATAAAAAGGTTATTGATATGGGAAGGGGAAATGGGGGGAAGGATGTTGGGTATATGGGAGTGTCCTGTGTTCTGTATGTGACTTTTCTGTGACCTAAAACTTCTTTGAAGACAAATTGAGAAAAAGTAAGACACTGGGGAATAAATGGAAGAAAATGTCACTGTATATACAGGACAACAGATATTACAGTAATGAAAGATAAAATGTCAAATAAATTTTTAAATATTTTCATTATTTTTTTAATATCTCAATTTTTTATTTTATTTTATTTTTCATATTTTCCAATTTATTATGTATTTTATTTCTTATGTTTACACCTATCATTATTATGTCCTTTTCCTATTAATTGTATTTAGTGATATTGATGGCTTCATTTTTAAAGAAATTTTAGACCAGATTAGGGTTACAACTGTGTCAGGGGAGGATCATTAGTGTGGGGTGTCGGTAATGGGAGATACATGGGAAGAAGTTCACCTGGGTGTATATATAATGTACATAAATGTGTTCAAGTGTTCATGGGGCATTGTCACAGTGGGTGGAGAGTCACACAAGAACTGAAAGAATATTGAATTCCCATCCTAGGGAGCTCTGCCGCAATCTCTAATATAACAGCAACAATCCCCCAAGTGCAGGGCAATGACTAGCAAAGAAGGATGGTCCATTAACGGGCCCTTTATATTGACAAATATGCTTATGAGCCATTGCTCTTGAAATTTCAACTTAGCCCAGTGCTGTGGGCTGCCTAAGATTTACCTCCGAAGAGCTTCCATGTTGCACAAATATGGCCTCTCTCTAAGCCAAACTCAGCCATATAAATGCATTACCTTCCCCGCTATAAATGTATTACCTTCCCCCCAGCACGAGACATGACTCCTGGGGATGAGCCTCCCTGCACCAAGGAATTACTACCAAAGATCAACAAGCAATGCAAGTGAAAAAAGATCTTGAATAAAAGGGGGAAAGGTAAAGACAAATGAGTTTATATGGCTAAGAGACTTCAAAGTGATTCTGGAGGTCATCACAGAGGTTACACTTATGTACATCTCAGTAGGATCTCATATACTGGCAAAACAGATGCTACCCAAAATTGTGGGGCTCTTGAATGTTCTGGAGACACCCAGGTCCTATGGTCATGACAGATAGCTCTAGAGGTTGGTGCCACACCAGTGGGCCATACTTAGGAGTTTGTATTCCTGAGTGTGATAGAGTTGGACTCAGATGTGACTTCTCACCATGTGTCTTCTCTCCATATGTCTCTTCTGTCCCTTCTCCTTGAACCTATATTTGGTGTTGGAGTTGGTAGGTGTATGTCCTAGACACTTGAATCTTTGGGCTTTCCATGTGCCAGCTGTGCCTCAGAGGACTTGCAACACCTACTCTCCAGTTCATTGGACTCACCCAAGGCAACTAACAAGGAGGTGAGGAGGGACAGCCACCAAACCAAGGAACCAAGGGTCTACAACTGCAAACAAGAGAGCCCCATCCATCAGCCATATGGGATCAAAGCCCCTCTCAATTAGAGGTGGAGTGTGCATCACCATGACAGAAGTCTCAGGATTGGTGGATAAAATATGGACTAGAGTTGACATACTGATATTCCACTATAGACTTATTGTGATTCTAGCAATGGAGAAAGTATATCACTGATGAGGAGACAGTGGTCACTGGAGGTGCTGAAGGTTGGGAGAGGGAAAAGAGGTGCAAAATGGGGGCATTTTTGAGACATGGAATTGTCCTGAATGACATTACAGTGACAGATACTGGCTATTAAATATCCTGCCATAACCTACAAAATTGAATGGGAGAGAATGTAAACTTCAGTGTAAACTATATTCCATGTTTACTGACAATGCTTCACATGTGTTCATCAATTGCAAAGAATGTACCACACTAATGAAATAAATTAATGTGGGGAAGGGTGGGAGTTGTGGAGAGTGGGATACGTGGGAATCCCTTATATATATATTTTAATCTATGTATCTTTTTTAAAAAAATTAATATATATATTAAAAATAAAGCCAGTGTATATTTTTTATGTGTTTCCAGGAATTTGTCCATCTTATCTACATTTTCTGGTTTTTTGGTATACAGTTGTTCATAGTATCCTCTTATGATCTCTCTTCTTTCTGCAGGGTCAATAGTAATGTCCCCTCTTACAATTCTGAGTTTATTTTTTTGTGTGTGTGCCTTTTCTCTTTTTTCTTTGTCAGTCTAGCTAAGGGTTTGTCAATTTTGTTGACCTTCTCGAAGAGTCAACTTTGGTTTTGTTCATTCTCTCTATTGTACTTTGTTCTCAATTTCATTGATTTTTGCCCTGATTTATTTTCCTTCAGCTTGGTTTGGGATTAGTTTGCTGTTCTCCCAGTTCTTCCACTTGTGCAGTTAAAAATTCAATTTTATCTCTTGCTTCTTTTTAATATAATCATTGAGGGCTATAAATTTCCCTCTCAGCACTGCTTTTGCCGTGTCCCATATGTTTTGATATGTTGTGTTCTCATTTTCATTCACCTCAAGATATTTGGTGACTTGTCTTGTAATTGCTTATTTGACCCAGTGATTGTTTAACAGTGTGTTGTTTAATCTCCATATATTTATTGACTTTTCCTTTTTCTGCCAATTTTTATACAGTTTCATCTGTTAATGTTCGGAGAAAATGTTTTGTATAATTTCAATCTTTTCAACTTTATTGAGACTTGTCTTGGGACCCAACATATTGCTTTTCTTAGAGAATGATCCATGATCACTTGAAAAGAATATATATCCTACTGTTTGGGGTACAATGCTCTATAGATGTTTGTTAAGTCTAGTTCATTTGTCATATTATTCAAGATATCTGTTTCTTTATTTATCCTCTCTCCAGATGTTCTATCCAATACTGAGAGTGTTGTACTGAAGTCTCCACTATTATTGTAGAGACATCTATTTCTCCCTTCAGCTTTGCCAGTGTGCACCTCATTTATCTTGGTGCACAGAGGTTAGGTACATAAATATTTACAATAGTTATTTCTCCCTGTTGAGTTGTATCTTTTATTAGCAAATAATGACCTTCTTCATCCCTTATAATAGTTTTGCATTTAAAATCTATTTTGTCCATTATTGGTATTGCTATCCCAGCTCTTTTTTGTTACTATTCGGATGTAATAACTTTTTCCTTTCACTTTTAGCCTATTTATGTTCTTATGTCTGAGGTAAGTCTCTTGTAGACACCATATAGATGGATCATAATTTTTAATCCATTCTATCAGCCTGTGTCTTTTGATTGGGGAGTCCTGGCCATTAACATTCAATGTTATAATTTTAAAGCATTACTTATTTGATTCATTTTAAACTTTGGCTTTCAGTTGTTGTGTCATAATATTTGGCCATTTATGATTTTTTTACCCCTTCTGATATTCTTTATTTCTACACTCTTTTTCAAATTTCTTGCCCTTGTTTTCTTTTCCTTTCAGGCTGCAGCATTCCCTTTAGTATCTTTTGTATTTCTGATCTTTTGGTAACATATTTGATCAGCTTTTTTTTGTCTGTGAAGTCTTTGAACCCACCCTCATATTTGAAGAACAGCTTTGCCAGATTCAGAGTTGTTGGTTGGCATTTTCATTTTTCAATAACTTCATTACATTATACCTCTTTCTTTTCTCCTCCATGGTTTCTAATGTGAGGTCAGCACTTAATCTTATCGAGTTTCTCTTGTAAGTGATGCTTTGCTTCTCTCTTGCTGCTTTCAACATCTTCTCTTTATCACTGATTTTTGTCATTCTGAATAGTATTTGTCTTTAGGTAGGTCTATTTGTATTTAATCTGTTTGAGGTGTGTTGTCATTCTTGGACATTGATATTCATATCTTTCATAAGGGTAGGGAAGTTTTCAGTCATTATTTAGACAAATGCTCTTTCTTCCCCTTTTCCATTCTCTTCTCCTTCTGGGGTGCCAATAATACATATGTTTTTGTGTTTTATATTGTCATTCAGTTTTTTGAGACCCTACTCCTTTTTTTTTTCCATTTCTCTTCTCTTTCTATTCTTCTGTCTATTCCAGGTCTGATATTCTACCTTCAAAATCACTAATTCTGTCTTCAAGCAGTTCAAATCTGCTCTCATGTGCCTGTAATGTATTTTTAATCCCGTCCATCATGTCTTTCACTCCCATAAGGTCAATTACTTTGCTTTGCAGCCTTTCAAATTGTTCTTTATGCTTACCTATTATCTTCTTAATATCCTTTATTTCTTTAGTTATATTTTTTCACCTGTTTATGACAATTGTGTGAAAATAATAGATTAATTTCCTCAAATCCTAAATCTCTTCAAGATATTTGGTTTTTCCTTTGCCTAGACCATCTCTTCCTGTCTCTTAGTATGGCTAATAATTTCTTCTGATGTCTAGGCATCTGATATGTTTGTAAATTTATTCTGATCGCCAATTTCTCTCTCTTGCCTATTGTTATTATTTTTTCACAGCTCTTTGATAATTGCTTCTACTTATCCTAAATCTTTAAAATTGCCCAGTTTATGCTATCAAAAACTGTGTCCAGGAATCGCTAATGGGGTGCAGACTTTTTCCCAGGGGTTGGGTATAGAGTTCTAAAAGCAGTTTCTGTCCATGTAAATTATAGACCCAGCGAGCCAATGGCACTTGGCAATCATTTCCAGAGAGGTGTATCTCTCTCGGTGCCTTTGTCTGGACAGATCTGAGATTCAAAGTAGGTTCCACTGACTGAATTCACTGATAAAAAAGCCCTGTGAGGTGCTTATTTATATATATATATAAATTTAAAAAAAAGTGGAAACAGAGAGATGGAGAGGTGAGGAATTTTCTTGTTTATTGTTTGTCATTTTTTGTTTACTATTATTGTTGAAATAATGAAAATACTCTAATAATGATTGAAATGATGAATGTGCAACTATGAGATTATACCAAATACTATTATTGTACACACTGAAAAAAATAAAAATAAAAATAATTAAAAAGCCCTGTGACTCTTCCTTCCTTTCCCCTTGTAACAGATGGCAGGGAGGAAGATGTCTGGTTTACTCTCAGTCACCTTCAATGCTCTATGGGATTTACTGCCACTAAATATCTCAAGGGTGGGGAAAAGGAGTCCTTCCCAGTGGCCAGAAAGTTTAGTAACTCATCATTTGTAATTTCAGCTTCTTCATCTTTCTGTCCCTTAACTTCCTGGGGGTTGTGAAACACTGTTCTGGTCTGCTGACCCCTAAAGCATGTCCCTTTGGCAGCTTTAGATTTTTCTCCATTGTTTTTGACAGAGCGTTGAGCCTTATCTACTAATGGATGCCATGTTCCCACAGTTCCCTTTGGGAAATGTTTTTTATCCGTAATGCCAATCTCTACCTATTGACTGCTTATTTTAAGCATTTACATTTAAAACACTACTGAAAATACAGGAATTTTCTCTGCCATTTGGCTATTTATACTTTTACCATTTGGCCATTTATGATTTATAGGTCTTATATATTTTTAGTCTGTTTGATTTTATATTTATTTGATTTTTTATACTCTAACATTTTGTTTGCCTTCTCATTTCTACCTGTATATATTTTCTATCTATTATCCTTTTGGTTATCATAGGGATGAAATCCTAAATTTAACAACTATATTTTTATGATTCCAAATTAACACTAATAGCAGGGATATAAACTTTTCCTCTACCTCTCTGTCCCCACCATTTATCTTACTTGTTGCCATTTGTATCTTTGTACATTTTAATAATTCCCAAAACAAAGAATTATCATTACTTTTTACACATTTTCATTTTGCCTCCTGTAGGAAGTTAGAATTTGAGTTACAAACTAAACAATACACGACAAAAATACTGGTCTTTATAAATAATAAAATGGATACCTTAATCACAGGTCTTTTTAAAAAAATTTCATTATTTCTGTAGTGTCTTTTTTCTCTTTTTTAAGAAAATTTTATTGGAATGTATTCACAAACCATACAAATCCTCCATAGTGTACAATCAATGGTTTTCAGTACAATCACAGTCATGCACTCATTATTGCAATACACACCAGAACATTTCTATTACTCCCAAAAGAAAAAATTACCCTGGAGTAGTCACTACCCAATCACTCTGTTCTTCACCTGTCATAAATACCTGCTAATCTATTTCTACCTCTAAAATCTATTTTTATTTAAATTTTCTATAGATGGAGTCAAATAATATTAGTAACTTGTGTCTGGTTCTTTCAATCAGCATAATTCACTTTTTATCATTCATGGAAGAGTATTAGCATAGTCCTATTCTCTACAGACCATAGATTCCTTTAGTTGCATTTTTAACCAAATATCACCCTATTATTAACATCTTGTAACATTTCTGGGCCTTTGTTATTTCAGAGAAAATCATTCTTATATTTGTATAATTAACCATATTCATTGTCCACAATAGGGTTCTTTATACTAAACTATCACATTTTTCATCCTTGTGCTTTCCTTATAGTAATATACACTATCTTAAACTTTCCCTTTCAACCACTGTCATACCCATATATTAATGCTGCTAATTACAGTCAATATATTGGCCTATAATCACCTCTATACTTTTCTAAATATTAACAATCAAATTTTATACAAATTTTGGAAAAATTAAGCCTCAGATTTACTTTCTCTATCCTCATTCTATCTTTTGGTGAGCTATATTGTAGCTATTAAGTCCATGAGTTTTGTCATTATATTTTGTTCATATTATTGAAATCATTCAATATTTGTTCTTGCATCTGGCTTGCTTCATTCAACATACTGTCCACAAGATTTTTCAATATTGCCATATGCCTCACAACTTCACTTTTTCTTACAGCTGAAAAATATTCCACTGGATACCACAATTTGTTTATCCATTCATTGTTTGATGGACATCAGGATTGTCTCCATATTTTGGTGTTTGTGAACAATACTGCTGTGAAGATCAGTGTGCAGATGTCAGTTCATGTCTTTGCTCTCAGTTCTTTTGGTTATGTACTTAGTAGTGGGATAGTTAATTCACATTGCAGATCCATATTTAACTTCCTTAGGAACCAAAAATCAGTCTTCCACTGAGGTTGCACACTTATTCACACTGTTCCCATTGCTCCACATTCTCTTCAACACTTTTAGTGTTCAGTTTGTTTTTTTAAATAGTGGTCATTTTAATAGGTATGAAATGATATCTAATTTTAGTTTTGATTTTCATTTCCAAAAGCTAGTGATACTGATCCTCTTCTCATGTGTTTTTCCCCATTTGTGCTTCCTCTTTGGAAAAAACATTTGTTCAACTCATTTGCCATTTTCTAATTGGGTCATTTGGCTTTATATCATTGGTTTGTAAGAGGTCTTATATATCATGGATACTAAACCCTTATTGGTTATGTGGTTTCTAAATATTTTCTCACACTGGGTAGTCTGACTTTTCACACTCTTGAGAATGCCCTCTGAAGAGCAAAAGTGTTAACTTTTGAGAAGATTCCATTTATCTATTTTATCTTTTGTTGTTCATGCTTTGGGTGTGAAGCCCAAGAACCTACCTCCTGTCTCCGAATATTGAAGATGCTTGCCTACATCATATTCTAGGAGTTTTATGGGCCTTGATTTATGTTTAAGTTTTTTATTTATTTTGAGTTGAGTCTTGTATAAGAAGTGAGATAGGGTTTTTCTTGTCCTCTTTCATTCTTTTGATTTTGGATATCCAGTTCTCCTCACACTATTTGTTGAAAATACAGTTCTGTCCCATTTGAGTGGACTTTGTAACCTTGTTATGAATCAGATGACCATAGAGGTGAGGGTCTATTTCTGAACTCTAAATTCAATTCCATAGATCAATGTATATATATATATATATTAATGGCAAAACTATGCTGTTTTGACAATTGTAACTATGCAATATTCTTTAAGTTCAGGAAGTGTGAATCCTCCATCTTCACTCTTCTTTTTAGGATGTTTTTGATTATTCAGAGCCCTTTCCCTTCCAAATAAATTTAGCAATTGACTTCTTTAGTTATTTAAATTTAACTGTTGGAATTTCATTGGAATTGTGTTGAATCTGTAAAATCAATTTGGGTAGAATTGATATCTTAAAGATAGTTAATCTTCCAATTAATGAACATGGAATGTCCTTCCATTTGTTTACATCTTCTTTGATTTCTTTTAGGATCTTTTTGTAGTTTTCTGAGTACAGGTCTTTTATCTCCCTTGATATTTTAATTCCTAGATATTGGAGTATTTTTATTGCTATTGTAAATGGATTTTTTCTTCATTTTCTCTTTAGATTGTTTATTATTTGTGAGCTTTATCTTAGATACTTTGGGATATTCTATATTTAGGGTAATTGCATCTGTGAATAATGAGTTTTATTTTATTTTTCTTCTGTATTGCATGTCTTTATTTCTTTTTCTTGCCTAATTGTTCTAGCTCAACTTCTAGCACAATGTTGAAAAACAGATGTGACATCATTTCCTTTTTATGGATCTTAAAGGGAAGGCTTTCAAATTTTCCTCATTGAGTAGAATTTTGGATGTGGGTTTTTCATATATGTCCTGTATTGTTTTGAGGAATTCTCCTACTATTTCTATATTTGAAGTTTTTTGTTTTTTTTTTTACCAAAAAATAATTCTGGGTTTTATCAAATGCTCTTTCTACATCAATTGAAATGATCATGTGTTTTTTTCTCCTTCACATTTTGATGTGGTGTATTACATTAATTGATTTTCATGTGTTGAATCACCCTTGCATACCAGGAAAAAAAAAACACTTTATTGTGTTGTCTAATTATTTTAATATGCTGTTGAATTTGATTTGCACATATTTTATTGAGAATATTTACATCTATTTTCATTAGAGAGATTGGTCTGTAGTTTTCTCTTTTTTTGGAATGCTTAACTGGCTTTGGTATTAAGATTATATTGACTTCATAAAATGAGCTAGGTAATTTTCCACAGTCTTCAACTTTTTTGAAATATTTGAGCAGCATTGGTAGTAATTCTTTCTGAAATTATTGGGAGAACCCACCTGTGAAATCATCTCATTCTGGGATTTTCTTTGTGAGGTGTTTTTGATGACTGATTCAATCTCTTTATTTGTGATTAGTTTGTTGATATCTTTCTTCTAGTGTCCATGTATGTAGTTCATGCAATTCTAGGAAGGTTTCCATTTCATCTAGTTTGTCTAATTTGTTGGCATACAGCATTTTATAATATGCTTTTTATGATCCTTTTTGTTTCTTTGAGGTCAGAAATAATATTTCTTTTTTCATTCCTGATTTTATTTATTTGCATCTTCTCTCCTTTTTCTTTGTTATTCTATCTAAGGGTCTGTCAATATTATTAATTGTCTCAAAAAGCCACCTTCTTTTTTTTTTATTTCCTTCATTAAATTTTATTCTCAACTTCAAGTATTTCTGTTCTAATCTTTATTTCTTTCTTTCTGCTTGCTATGAAATTAGTTTGCTTTTATTTTTCTTGTTAGTCAAGGCGTTCACTCAACTTTTTCTGGACTTATTTTATTTTTATATCAATATTACAAGGCACTCAATCATACAAGGTAATGGCTACTAATACAATAAATCTTCTTTGGTCTGTGGTTACATTCTCCCTCTTATTTTTCTTCATTCCTCAATCTTAAGGGATTTTGGAAAATTTCCACAATGACTGCTTCATGCTGAGGAACGATGTGGATATTAGGGGTAGAGAAAATGAATTGTTTTGTGCTTGTCATTGAAGGTACACATCGTTTGATGAACAACACTAGTCCTTCAGCATCATTTTGTTAGTTTTCCAGAGCAAAGCCTGAAGGACTGAAGAGCAGTAATTGCATGCAGTGCTTTTGGGTTTCAGGGCTCAAACAAGATATGAACAATCTGAAGATGTAAGTGTCTCAGAAAATTACTTCTCAGGTACACTGAGATTATATGTTCAAGTAAAGGGAGAAGAAGAATCATGATTAGGAAAATTACAAATGAGTATAACTATGTTACATTAATGAAATAGATTTTCATATATTTCCAGATAGTTCCCACCAAGGGGTTCTTGATTTTATGAGGTCTTGATGCCCTTAGAGCCCTACAGAGCACTTCCGTTTGAGGTTCTGTTTACTCTGCCAGTTTGTGAAATCTGTCATATATTGGTATAAGCTTAACTTCGAGAGTGACATGCTCACTCACTTTGAAATCTCTTAGTCTTAAAAAGTTTGTTTTATTTAATATTTCCCCCTTTTGGTCAAGACCACTTTCCAAATGCATTGCTGATTAATGTATGGTAATAATTCCTTGGTTCCAGGAGGCACCCTTATCTAGACTACCAAAAAAGAGATAGAAGATGCAAATAAATAAAATCAGTAATGATGGAGGGGACACAATCAATAAACTCAGAGTAAAATAAAGGATCATAAGTGAATATTATGAAAAATTATACTCATCAGGTGGACAACATAGACAAAACATATGAATTTCCAGAAACATACAAACAACCTACAGTGACATAAGAAGAAATAAATAATCTTGATCTCTTTGTAACAATCACAAGTAGTGAGATTAAATCAGTCATCAAAAACCCCCCAAGAACAAAATGTCTAGTACTAAGTAACTTCACAGGTGGATCCTACTAATAATTCTGGCTAGAATGAATCCAAATTGTACTCAATTTCTTACAAAAATTGAAAAGGGGGGAACATTACATAACTTATTCTATGAACCCAACATTACCCTATTACCAAAACCAGATAAAGATGCTACAATAAAATAAACTTACAGGCCAATCTCTCTATTGAACATAGATGAAAAAATACTCAAAAAAAAAAAAAAAACCCACAAGTCAAATCCAACAAAAGAATAAACAAATTATATACCATGATCAAGTGGATTTCTCCCAGTTATGCAAGGATGGTACAACATAAGAAATTCAAATAATGTAATACATCATATTAACAGCTGTAAGGAGAAAACTCACATGGTTACTCTATGCAGTAAAATCATTCTACAAAAGTTAGCATCTTTTATTGATAAAAATACTTTGAAAGATAGGAATAGAAGAAAACTCCCTCAATATGATAATGGGCAGATATGGAAAACACACAGCTAACATTCTCTTCAATGGTGAAAGTCTGAAAACTTTTCCTCTAAGATCCCAAGAAAAAACAAGAATGTCCACTGCCTCCACTCTTATTCAACCTTGTGTTAGAAGTTCTTGCTAGAGCAGTTAGATAAGTAAAAGAAATAAAAAACATACAAATTGGAAAATAGAAGTAGAATTTTCACTATTTAGAAAAGACATGATCCTATATATTTTAAGTCCTGAAAAAACTAAAGCAAAGCTGCTAGAACTAATAAAGGAGTTCAAAAAATTTGCAGGATATAAGATCCTTATGAAAAACTCAGTAGTGTTTCTATATACTATGTATTAAAAATCTGAGTAGGAAATCAGAGAAAAATTCCACTTACAATAGCAACAAAAATCAAATAATTAAGAATAAATTTAATTAAGGATGTGAGCACTTGTACACAGAAATCTACACAACATTGTTAAATGAAATCAAAGAAGACCTAAGTAAATTTAAGGACACCTCCACATTCAGAGATTGGAAGACTAAATATCATGAAGATATCAGTTCTACCAATTGATTTACAGATTAAATGCAATCAAAATAAAAATACCTACAATCTTTTTTATAGAAATGGAAAAGCCAATTATCAATTTAGTTGGAAATATAAGGGGCCCTAAATAGCCAAACATATCTTGACAATGAAGAATGAAATTAGAGGACATACACTCTCTGATTTTAAATCATATTACAAATCTGTACTTTCAGGCTGAAGAATAGACATATTTGTCAATGGAATCAAGTCCAGAGCTCAGAAATAGACCTGCACATTATCAGCCAACTGATATTTGACAAGGCTGCCAAATCAATTCAAATGGGACAGAATAGTATCTTCAACAAATGATGTTGAAGAATTGGATATCCATATCCCAATGAATGAAAAGGGATCTTTATCTCATGCCCTACACAAAAATTAAATCAAGATGTGTCAAAGACCAATATATAAGAAACAGGACAATAAATGTGAAGTGAGAAAAACAGAATCAGAAGATAATATGGGAAACATTGATAAGATCTTGTGGTAGGTGATGGTTTCATAAAATTTACATTTAGTAATGTCTTTGATTTTAGCACTTAATTCCTTTTTAACATAGGTGTTTAGAGCTATAAATTTTTCATGTCATCACAGCGTTCTCTAATTTCCATAAGCTTTGATGACTCACATTTTCATTTTTATCAGTTTTGAGATATTTACTAATTTCTCTTGAAATTTTTTCTTTGACCCACTGATTTCTTAAGGATGTGTGTGTTTAGCTCCATATATTTGTGAATTTTCACATTTCCTAACTGTTAGAGATTTTCAACTAAATTCCATTATGAAAAGAGAAGGTGCTTTGTATAATTTCTATCTTTTAAATTTTATTGAGACCTGTCTTTTGACCCAGCATGTGGTCTTTCCTGGAGAAAGGTCCATGAGCACTGGAGAAGAATGTAAATTCTGCAGCATTGGGGTGCAAAGTTCTGTATATGTCTATTAGGTCTAACTCATTTAACATATTGTTCAAGTTCTCTGTTTCCTTGATGATCCTCAGTCTAGTTGTTTTCTCTATTGATGTGAGTGGTGTATTGTAGTCTTCAGCTATCATTGTAGAGATGTCTATTTCTCCCTTAAGTATTACCAGAGTTTGCCTCATGTATTTTTGTGCACCCTGATTAGGTGTGCAGATATTTATCATTGTCATTTATTCTTGGTGAGTTGCTCCTTTTATTAAAATTTAATGGCTGTCTCTATCTCTTGTAACATTTTTATATTTAAAGTCCGATTTGTCTGACAATAATACAGCTACCTTTGCTCTACTTTGGTTACTGTTCATTTGGAATATCTTTAACCACCTTTTCAGTCTATTTCTATCTTTGAGTCTAAGGTGAGTCTCTTGTAAACAGCATATGGATGGTTCATAATTTTATCCATTATTTCAACCTGTGTCTTTTGATTGGGCAGTTTAACCCATTAGGGTTCAATGTTATTAATGTAAAGGTAATACTTGCTTCAATAATGTTCTCCTTGGACTTTCCTATGCCATATCTCATTTTTGTGTTCTTTTTACACTTTCTATTATCCTTTCTGATAATATTCATTTCTACACTCTTCTCCAAACCTCTCTTTCCTGCTTTTTCCTTACAAGCTGCAGAAATCCCTTTAGAGTTTTTTGCAGAGTGGGAATCTTGTTTACATACTCTCTTAAATTCTGTTTATTTATGAGTATGTTAAACATCCTTATTTTTGAAGTATAAATTTTCCAAAGAATTATTTGCTGCCCTCTCACCTACATTTCTGGTTAGAAATCATCACTTAGTCTCATTGCAGATTTCTTGTATGTGATGAATCACTTTTCTCTTGCTTCTTTCAGAATTCTCTCTTTATCTTTGGCAGTAGACAAACTGATAAACATATTAAACAGAGTATGTCTATTTAGATTTATTCATTTGGAGTACACTGGCATTCTTGGTCATATATACTCATGTATTTCATCAGGTTTGGGAAATTTTGGGCCATTATTTCCTCAAATATTCTTTATGCCTCTTTTTCCTTCTCATCTTCTTCAGGAACTCTCATGACATGTTATTTATTCTTGGTGTATATTGGTTTGCTTAATGCTATTATTAAATTCCCAGACCCCTGCTCAATCTTTTCCATTCTTATTTCTATTTGTTCTTCTCCCTTTTAAATTTTAGATGTTCTGTCCTCGAATTTGCTGAATCTTTAGTCTACTCTTTTGAATCTCTTATTATATGGCTCCAATGTACTTTTACCCTCATCTGATATCTTTCATTCTTATGAGAACACTTATTTTTCTGTTATACCTGTGAAATTTTTCCTTGCTCACTGTCTTCTTTTTATTAGTTTTTTTTTTAATTTTAATTTTTTAAAAAGCTTTAGATTAAATAAATGTTACATAAATAATATAGGAGATTCCCATGTGCCCCCTCCCTCCTCATTTCACACTTTCTCACATTAACTACATCCTGCATTAGTGTGGTACATTTGTTACAATTGATGAACAGGCATTAAAGCATTGCTACTAACCATGGACTATAGTTTACTTTATAGTTTACACTTTGTCCTACACAATTTTATAAGATATGACAAAATATACAATGGCCTGTATTTGTCCCTTCAATGTCATGCAAGACAAATCCAATGTCCTAAAAATGCTATCATAGTACACATATTCTTCCTTTCTCATTCTTCAGACCCTCTGGTGGTCACAGCTTTTATGTCAATGATTAGAATTTTTTCCATTGCTATAATAATAATAAATCATAGTAGAAAAATAAAAAGTCTACTTTAGTCCATTGTCCATTCCCCAATCTTGAGTATGCTAGGACTGTAATGCGCACTCTGTTTCCAGTTGAGAAGGAAGCTTAGATCCTATGGAACAGATGGGTGGAGCTATATTGCTTGCAGTTGCAGACATTTTCTGTTCCTTTGGATGAGCATTGTCCATCATCATGTCCTTGTTACTTGTCCTGGGTGAGTCCAATGAACTGGAGAGTAGTTGTTGCAGCACTGCTAAGATTCAGGGCTCAACTGGAACATGGATAGACAAAAGATTTAAGTCTCTAGAACCTATATTTTTCAGGTATAGTGCTAATTATGGGTTCAAGTAAAAGGGGCAGAAGAGCCATGTGTAGAGAAGCTATCAATGAGTCTAACTCTGTTTAACTGGGGAGCATAAATTCCAAAGTAAAACCCACTGACAGGGCACCAAATTCCTGAGCCATCTGCCCTTTCTATAGTTTCTGGATATCTCTAAAGCCATTGCTATTTGAGGCAGTGTTTACTTTGGCAATCAATGTGATCTTGCTGAGAGAGGCATAAATGTAACCTCTGGAATGACCTCTTGACTCTCTTTGAAATCTCTTAGCCATAAAAATTCATTTGTTTTTATTACTTCCCTCTTTTGGCCAAGGTCTTTTTGCAGATGCATTGCTAGTTGGTGCTTGGTAATAATCCCAAGGTACCAGGAAGACTCATCCCCATTAGTCATGTACCACACTGGGAGGAAGGTAGTGCATTTATAAGCTGAGTTTGGCTTAGAGAGAGGTCACATTTTAGCAAAAAGGAGGCTTTCTGTAGGCAACTCTTAGGCACTAGAAAAGGTTCATTATTACAAGCATCAGTGTCAAGGGTCTGGCATAGTAGTGTGTCTTCCTTCACCAGACATTGCCTTGCACTCAGGGGATTCTTGCTCTCCTATTAGAGATGGTAGTAGAAATCCCCAGGATAGGAATTCAATATTCTTTTGTTATTGTGTGGATCTCCATGCACCAAGACAATGTCCCATAAACACTTGAACATATTCATATGTCTCAGAGGCATGTCCGAGGTGAACCCCTTCCTGGGCATCTCCATATCATTGACACTCCACACCAGTGATTCTCCCCAACCACTGCTGTGACACTTCTCTGATCCAAAACCTCTCCAAAGATGAAGTAAAAAAATAAAATTGATAAGAAAATGAAATAATAATTAAAAATAATGATGTCCTTTAATGTCCTTTATCTCTTTTACCATATTTTCCTTCAAATCCTTGAATTTATTTAAGAAATTTGTGTGAACAACATTGATTAGTTGTTTCAAATCCTGATAATCATCTGGCACTTTGTGTAGTTCCTTTGACTGGAGCATATTTTCCTGTTTCTTAGTATGTTTTGTAATTTTTTTGTGATGTCTAGGCATCTCATTATGATGGTGTGCTTAGACTGATGGTTGGTTTCTCTCTCTTACCTATGATTTTATTCTTGACTTATTTTGCTTTGGCACTTCTTTGATTCTTGACACAGTTTATATGAGGTCTTTAATATTACCTTATTCTAAATGATAAAAACATGGCCAGGGACCCTCTAATTCAGTGCAGACCAGTTTCCAACAGTCTTGGAGATGGGAATAGCAAAAGTGCCAAAAAGTCTTTTTATTTATTTACTTATTTACTTACTTACCTACTTATTTTTCTCCACTGGAGTACTCTTTTCAGGACTGCTAGCAGATGGCAGCCTTCAACAAATCTTTCCCTAAAATCATAGGTAGAATGTGTTCACTGAAACCACCAGAGAGTGGTCTCTGTGGAAACAGTATCCTGGACAGTACCCCTTCTGGGCCTGTTATTCCAAGCCAGGTTTCACATTTCAAACTCACCAATCATCTGCAATCACATCCTCAACCTCATACCCCATTTACCCAGGACAGAAGATCTCACCACATCTATGTGCTTTAGTAGTAGCCAGTCCAGGTCATTAAAGAGGGTGTATGAGAAGGCAGGCTATTTTTTAGTTATTTGCTGGCTTTCAGGTGGAAATAATGGCTTGGCAGTGCCCAGACAAGACAGGTGGCAAGTGGCAACCATGGACCCTCAAATTCAAAATTTGCCAGCCAACAGCTGGATCAGCAGTGGGCTCTGACCCTCACACTTCCTTTCCAGGGGAAGTGGATCACTGTGACTTTGTCAGTCCATAACCTCATGACAGGGACCAAATGCCCCAAAGCTGTCTGTCCCAAAAGTAAGGATTGAGTGCTAGCAGCAGGAGGGACTGAGTTACAGATCTCCACTGCAGAGTCTATCTCTTTGCTCCTCTATTAGGTAATATCTAGCACTGCCTTGGTCTCTAGAGGCCTAGAGAAGTTATACCAAAACTATTATGTCTGTCTTCTAGATGTATCTCTGAGACAGAAGTGAGCCCTGGAATACAATACCCCCCCAAAGGTCTTTATGTCTTTATGCCACATTGAACCACTGTCTGGTGTCCTTTCTTTTCAATCTGAAGAGCTCCATTTAGCAATGCTTGAAGAGATGATCAAGTGGTGATGAACTCCTCAGGTTTTGTTTATCTGATAGCATCCTAATTTCTCATTTTCAGAAAAATTTCTTGCAAGACATAAATTTCTTGGCAAGCAGTTGCTTTCTTTCAGCACCTTAAGTATTTCATCCCACTGCTTTCTTGCCTTCATGGTTTCTGATAAGAAATTAACACTCAAACTTATTGGGACTCCCTTGTATGTAGATGTAAGTTTCCCCTTGCTGCTTTCAGATCTCTCTGTTCTTTGCATTTGACACTTTGATCAATATATGACAGGGTGTATTTTTCTTCATTTTTTTTACCTTTTTTGGTTTTCTCTGGGCTTCTTGGATGTACATATTCACATATTTTGCTAAGCGTGGGAAGTTCTCTATCATTATTTCTTTGACTATTACTTTTGTTCATTTCACACATATTTTTTTTCCTTCTGGTACTCCCATAAAGCATATATTGCTGCACTTGGTGGTGTCCCAGAGGTGTATTAGACTATTTTTTGCTTTTAATATTACTGTTTTCTTTCTGCTTCTCAGACTGAGTCATCTGAAGTGTCCTCTCTTCATGCTCATTTTTCTTTTCTTCTCCAACTCCAATCTGCTATTGAAATCCTTCTGGGCATTTTTCACTTCAGTTATTGTTGTCTTCAACTTCAGTAATTCTATTTGGTTGCTTTTTATAAATTTCTCTTTACTAAGACTTCCAAATTGCTCATTCATTGTTTTCCTGATATCCACTAGATCCTTCTCTGTAGTTTCCTTCATCTCATTTAGCTATTTTAAGATATGTTTTAAAGGCTATGTTAAGTAGGTCCACATTCTTTTCTTCTTCATTGCTGTCTTCTTGATTTTTATGCTTCTTCTTTTGGATGAGCCATAATTTCCTGTTTGTCTTGTACTATTTTAATGAAACCTGTACATTTTAATATTAAAAATGTTAATTCTGGAATTTATTCCCTGACATGTCTACTTTTTGATTTGTAACAATCTGTTGATAAGACAAAAATTTTCTGGAGCTTCTGCTCTCCTATCAGGAAAGTGTACCCATTTTGAATGCAGTGTGCTGCATTTTCCATTTCTTTTTGACTTTTGCTTGTTAGTTGTTTTGGAGTTCCCCTTTTTCTAAGAGTTTGGTTATCTCCTCTGTTTCCCAGGATATGGAACTTTTTCTCTAAGATATTTAAAACTGAAGGCCTTTTACATAGACTGTCTGTTTCTTTCAATATTTCACAGCCCAAATGGAGCCAGGGACCAAATCAAGGCCCCAGACTTGTTCCAAAGTGCCCTGCCGAGTGCATCAGAAAGAGAGTGAAGAGCTACTAAAACAATTCCCCAAAGCTGAGCTTTCCTGGCCTGCTTAACAATTTAGCCCTTCAGCTAACTGTTCCACACAATTCTAGAGCAAGCACAACACTTATAACTTTCCACCAAAATAATGCCTTTTCAGGGAGGATTGAAAAAATGTGTGACAGCACCTTTGTCCAGAAAGGGTTGAAACAATACCTGCCCTCAGAATCTGAATTCATTAATTAAAACTTTGATCAGTGGTGATTCATGTCTACCTCTGCCCACATGGAAGAAGATTTTTGTCACTTTCTATCATCAGCAGTTAGCCAGGGGCTGGACCCCAAGATAGAATGCCACATGAGTGGGGGATGGACACTGGTAGCTGCTGTTTGGAGGGAACAATTTACTGTTCTTTACAGTAATTTCTCAACCTCTTCCTCCTTATTTTCCCTGGGTGCTGTACTTTGTTCTTCTGGCCTTAAGAGTTCCAAAATAGTTGTATCAAGTTGTTCCTGCCTATTTATAGTTATTTTGGTGGAAAGACTGAGTCCTGCAGCTGCCTTATCCAACACCATCTTAGAATGCCTCTTTGATCTTCACCTTTGAAGACAACTCTTTGCCACACCTGTATTCCAGTCATTAAGAAGGTGAAAGACTGGAGAAAAATACATGCCTCTTTCTTTTTAAAAGTTGTTTTTTTATTATTTAATTTTATTTTTAAAGAAACTTTAGATTATATCAATGTTACATAAAAATTATAGCAAAATTCTATATCCTCCACAGTCTCCCCTTCCCATACTTTCTCACATTAACAACATCTTTCATTAGTGTGATATATCTGTTACACTTGAACAGATATTGAAGCACTGTTATGAACTGCAGACTGTAGTTTACATTATAGTTTATGCTCTACTTAAGAATATAATGTAGAAGTTGCATATGTCATTCCCATTTACTCAATCCAGGGAAATAACTGGAGAAGTATATCTGTAAATAAAACTTATATTGCCCTCAGATTTTGCTATTATGGTAGCTACTTGTTGCTACATAAATATAATTGATACTAATTAAAATTTAAAAGTCAACTTCTCAATTTCACTAGCTCCATTTCAGGAGCTCAAGAGCAACATGCAGTTAGTGTCTATGGTACTGGACAATGATGGTATAGAACATTGCTAATCACAGGGCACTTTATTGAAAAGAAATGCTCTAGAAAAAGTGGTGAATGGATATTTTAGGGACACCTTTCTATCTACCTCAGATAAACACAAAATGATTTTTATTCACAGACTGCAACAGGATTGATAGATATTCAGTGACACAATTTGAGCAATCATTAGGTAAAATTATAAGTAACTTGTCAAAGATACAGAAGGAAAAGGGAAAAATTGTATGGAATGTCTTAGTATTTAGGTACTTATTAAAATGCTGGTATAGCTTATTTAATTTCCACCTCCCCTCAATCCTTTGAGGTCAGTAATTTTTTTCATCCTCATAATCGCAAATATGAGATTTAATTCCATAGATTTTCATTAATAAGCATATGTTCACTGGCCCATAGGAAATTTACTGAACTCTTGGAGAAGTATACTTTGTCTTCCTTTCATTTTCCAGTTTCAGGAACAGCCCCTCATATTCACATTGACCATCATGAAACTACAGGGCTTAATCTGACCTCCACATCCAAGGGCTGGTACCCAGAGCCTGAAGTGAACTGGAGAGACCTGCAAGGACAGTGTTTGGCACCAACCTCTGAAATAAAAACACCAGAAAGGTATGGCCTGTTTCATGTGGAGACATCCATAATGTTGGACAAAAGTTCAAAAGAAAACGTGGCCTGTTACATAAGGAACCCAGTCCTCAGTGTGGAAAAAGAAGTGCATATATTTGTGACAGGTCAGTTTTTTCAAGGTCAGCATTCTGAGATTTTGCTGCTGATCAAGAAGGTAAAACTGGCAAAGACCTATGACCAATAGGCCTAGAATTTGTAACTCTTATGTGGAAACTTATTAAAATTACATCTTTGTCCTGTTGAGTATCCCTTTATCAGTCAAATATATTCCATTATTTTAATGTATTAAAATGCATGGGGTGTGCTAAAGCAATGTAAGGATAATGAAGTATTTTGAGGAATCTCTCAAAGTTCTTCTATACTTCCCTTAAGCCCACTTGCTAGGGAAAAACATTCATGACAATTTTGTGTTTATTCTACCATTTTGAGTTTGAGTCCTGATAACACCACCTACCACCTTTATGACATAGAGCAAATAGCAACATTTCTGTGCCTCATCTCAAAAGATTTATGGAAACATAATTTAGGAAAGCTAAATAGGAATAATACTGTCTGCCTCATAAGATTACAAGGATTTTCTGGTAAAATTCAAATCATAGGTAGACAAGAGCTCAGGCACCCCAATCTGCCTCTATATATACCCAAAATGATTGTTCAAAGAAATAAAATTTTACCCAAAAGCATAACTGCAACTGTCCCTACTTGTTTACCTTAAGTAAGGAAGCATTGTACCCTGTCAAAAAGGCTTTTTTTTTTCATTTGCTCTTTCTTATCTCTCTATCCTCATATTTTCCCCCTACCTTTCCTTCCCAACTTCCTTCCTCTAGCACCCACCAATCCCCTTATCCATGGTCTCTCAATTTTCTTTTAACTATGTTTTTCTCTTTGGTCCTTCAAGACTTAACTCTCATCTCTCCCTTTTCAGTAAGTCTTCACCAACTTAATCTGTGTTAAGTGCCCCTTTCTTTAACCTTACATTATTTCATTGTATGTTTCAATATATTTCCAGGTAAAATATTATCCTTTTGAGGACAGTGTATCTTACTTCTTTTAATCCTCATTACTTAGAATAACACTTAGTCTGAAATTTATTTTTGCAAAATAGATAAATAAAGAACATTGCATGAAATTTACTAATGTGTAAAATGTTATTTCTTATGTGCTTCATTTAATAAAGCCACACTTAAGTAAGAAAATTAAAAGGAGAATTTAAGTTTTAATGTGAGGAGAGAAAAGCTAATGTCCTAAAATTATTATTTTTTAATTTTATAACAAACTTAGAAAGATAAAGAGGAAGAAAAATAACCAAAGCCTTCTAATAATATTTTTAACAGTTAGGAAAGGAATTAAGGAACAATTAAGACAGGATGATGAGTCTAGAATGAGAAAAGAACAAATGAATGCTCTCAATTCATCATAAGAGAAAGCTCTTGAAAACCTGGATGTTGGAGATTAACTATGAAATATAAAAATGCTTCTTCATATTTGTATAATTAAACACAACTTGATGAATTTTAAAAAATAGTTGATTCATTTGCAACCATGTTGTTGAAGTTTTGAATGAAGTTAATCTCTGAATGAGAGTGCCTTGATAGCTCTTTTGAACCTGCATGAATCAATAGAATAATGTTGACACCATGCCATTATTACTGAATTAAGTTGCTAATGGCTGGTTAGACATCTCAGAAGGGTCTGTGTAAACTAGAACTCTGTCCCTTGGTCCTATACCATGAGATCTGTTTGATTTATCAATCCACATCCTCCTAATCACCCATTTAATTTTATACATTACTCATTTCTATTCTCAGTCATCTACATATTGGCTCAAATGCACAGATATGCAGAAAATAAGTGGATAGGAAATACACATGTCAACATCAGGTTAAGGACACCATATGAAGAAGAAAGAAAACTTGATGGAAGGAGAGCCTTTAAAGCATTTACAGCATTTTATTATAAAAGAATTATATGTTACAAATATAATGATAAGTTAATATTTGTAAAATCTGGAAGGTGAATACATGGGTGTCTGTTACACTATTTTTATGTTTCACATATTTAAAATCTCTGTAATTTCAAAAATTTTTGTACTGTGTCTGACCAATGGGAAGAAGCAGGGATACAAGAAATTCTTCAGGATTCCTGAATCTGAAATCATTAGAATTGCAGGGATGCTTGAGTAAGAATGACCCCTAATAATATCTCACAGGATAAAACATCTCTGGGTTCATAATTAACAGCTAAGTCACCTGTTGTCAAACTGGATCTCATATGAGACAAACCCTGTTTTTCAGATGCCTTGTTCCCCGGATTTCACCCTGGCCAGTGGTAGTGCCTGTGTTTATGATTCTCCTGGCCATAATTATGATCATCTGTGTTCTACTAGTATGTGCTAGAAAATCTAAAGGTAAGTATGTCTAGCATCATTTGTGAGGGAATCAGAGGATAACTCATTTCAATAAAATTAGACTTAGACCATAAATTATATTTAGAATTTGAAATTGAGAAGAAAACATCTGAAGAAGAAAAAATATTCCACCTGTATATACTTGGCTCTACATCTTTGTCAGATAATAAAGGTAGCCTGGTGAAGGTCAGCTATCTCATCAAGAAAAGAATGCTTGGTTCATAATTTGATCAGTTTCAGTGGAAAAAAAATGGCTATTGCAATGACAGATACATTATGTGCAAACATTTCCTTTTGTTTTAAGGCAGAAATGAAGTATTTGGCTGCTAGAACAAAGGATGGTAGCATATAAGGACAGGACTAGTAACATAAAAGGACAAGAGTGGGGATTTTTTTATGTCATTGACAATATTGGCTAATATTTAGAAAATTGGCCAGTATAATATCACCCCCCCATCATCCATCCCACACAATCAATTCAATTAATCATTTTTTACATTTAAGTTTTTATTATCTTATCTTTATTCTCCAACCTATTAGCCTGAGCTGACAAAATAGCAGGACTGACTAAATGGTTGGGGATAAACTACAAACACATATACATGTATATATATGACCAAATTGTTAGTAACATACAGGCAAAATTATTTATTTTGGAATAACTGATCTTCCTTTAAGACTGATTTCTTTGGTTCCATGTATGAGATTCTTTCAGCTAACAACAAATTAATTCTACAAGTTTATATAATAGATTACAAGATTCATTTATGAAAGAAGAACTTCTACACTTTATAGTAAAGGGCACACTTATATATCATTTAGCATACATTTATAGAGCAGTTACTATCTGTCAGGATCTTTGCTAGTTTGCCAACTGCTAAGTTTGTAGCAGGCAAAATATAGGGGTGGTTCCTGTTCCTTTGACTAGAGAGAATGTATTTTGTTCAATTTTAAAATTCTCTAGCTCCCTAGCATAGTTTTCAGTGCATAGATGCTTTGTATTCAACATCTTGATGTTAAATGAGATAGTCATTGTTTTATGCTTAAAATGCATTTGATAAGTGCAAATCCTTTTCTCACATTTCACACTACACTGCAAATATATTAATGTCAATTCTATTGAAAATATATGAGAAAAACATAGAGATAAGGATGACTGTTGTCTCAATATGTGTTTTGACTCTGAAAAAAAAAATCTTCTCTTACCTGAATATAAACTCTCAAGGATATTCCTTTGATGCATATTACATTTTATTGAGGATTAGCATTTTTAAATTCTATTCCTTTGTAATGGTTGCTTTGAAGATAAAGATAACCAATTGTTGGATAAATTCTAGACCACTGGATTGAATCCTAACATTTTTTTTTTTTTTTTAGTTTTACTTTATATTTATTTCCTATATTCTGTTGTCTCAAGATTGGGAAGATATGTACATGCAGATAAACTCATCGCAACCCCTTCAATGTACAGAACAGAGTCAGCAGGAACCTTGCTTTTCAAATGGGATCTGCTGTGTATCTTTTTAGTGAGCTGAAAGGTCATTCAGTGAGACATTAGATGAGTTTTAACCAGGTATCCCTTTATGTGTGTGTCTGTGTGTGTTTTTTTGGTGCACTCATGAAGCAGCATGGTGAGTTGGTTTATTTCAAACTCAGAGAATGTCACTTTATCATTTAGAAGATAATTTCACAGATGCAAGGAGAGCATGACAAACAGGAATAGAGTCTATCAGAAAGGATTACATTAATTGTGTTTGCTTGAAAGTTCCTACAGAACTCCACTTATCCACCTTAAAACAGAGAGATTAGAGTTCAAGCTTAAGTAAAGTTGAGTGAAGTATTAAGCGTGTCATGTATCAACATCACTGAGGTGCAGCTGTATTTGATCAATTTCAGCAATCTAGGGAAGATACACCATATCACACTGTTCATTAAATTATTTCTAAGTCTGTTATAGAGTAGTGGTTTTTCAAATTTGAACATGCATCAGAATCACTTGGATGACTAGTTAAAACAAAAAAGAAGAGCAGATGTGGCTCAAGTGGTTGAGCACCTGCTTCCCATGTGGGAGGTCCTGGTTCAGTCCCTGATGCTTTCTAAAAGAAACAAGCAAACAACAAGCAAACACCAAAAATGCAACTTAGAGGAGGTGATGTAGCTCAGTGTTTGAGCACCAGCTTCCCATATACATCCTTTCCTCGGGTTCAGTCCCTGGCTCCTGTTACCTCAAAAAAAAAAAAAATCACAGAAGGCTATGCCCAAATTTCTGATTCAATAAGTCTCACCTGGGACCCAAGAATATGCATTTCTAACAAATACCTTCATGGTCTTTAAGCTGCTGGTCCAAAGGCCACATTTTAAGAACCACTGCAATTTCCTTGATGGTTTAGAAAATATTAAGAATCATTTAAATATTAGAATTTATAGTGTGTGTATTTCTTGGAGGATAGAAGGAATACAAAGTATAAATGACTGGGAGTATATCAAATACAGTAAAAGTCATAGAAGTTTCCAGGTTGCACAAACTAAATCCACCTAGCTTTCATTTACAAATTGAGAATTATATGTATGAAATCTTAGAGTAGACAAAGGGTCCATCTAAGGGAAATAGTATTTTCTCCTTTTTGATTGAAAAATGTAAATCTCAATTAGAGATAACATGAAATATTCTAAAATGCCAATCACTCAAAAAGACCAGGGACCTTTCGAAAACTCAGAATCATTCATTGGATCAAAAGCAGTAAGGCAACATTATTGAATGAAGCATCTGTTCAAGAGTGGATAATGTCCAATTAAAAATATATAGTAAGCCAATCTTATTCTTTTGGTCTATATGGTCTATTATCCATGGTATGGACAGTGGGTACAATGCTGCAAGCTGTAGATACAGAAGTTTTCCCTGTCTCTGTCCCTAAGTCTTCCATAACAGAGTGGACCTTGGATCCTAGTGGAGTCAGAACACCAGGGACCTGAAGGGGCAATGCAAACCTGGAAACATTAGAGAATGAAAACCCTCTCAATCTCTTGAAGGCAGGTTCCTCAATAGGAATACAACTTTTGCTGAGTAAATGAGGGTATACAACATTAACTTCTTGCTTTTTCCTGAGCTTAGAAAGATGATTTTGGAGCTAGAGACCTTTATTTCATTCTCTTTATCTTATTTCCACTCCTCGGCTTGCCAAATCCATAAAGAACAATGTTAGATTATTATTTACACAGTTTAAAATCATTTTAATGGGAAATATATAATGTTATTATTATTTTTTTTTATTATGGGTAAAAATCAAAATTCTCACAATACATACAAACATTTGCAAAATGATATATAAATATATATGCATATATGTGTATTTGCTTACAAAAATGTTATTTATATATTAGAATATGTGAATAGAGGGCAAATTATATCTACCAAATATTCATCTCAAAACTCATACTGGAATCTTGCAGAAAACTGCTCTTGTCCCAGTATTGGAGAGTCTCCTTTGAAAAAACACAGACACAGACTTCTGAATCATAGTACAGGTTCTCAAAAATCTGCCAAGAATCAACAGTTTACTACTGTGCACACATCACCTCTTTCTGTTTGTGAACCAGCCTTGTAGCTCTTCATAGTTTCTAATTCATATCAGGCTGTACTTCCTTCATGGAGGAAAATACTGTGAAAATTTGAAAATATTTATCCTCTAAATAATTTTTGTATTTGTTTTAAAAGGAGAGCTCCAGGAACTATATGGTAAGTCATTTGTTCCCCACCCATCTGCTTAAAGAATTGGTCACAATTGAAAATGCCCAGGCACTTTTGATAAATTTGATATATAATGAGATTCAAGGAAAAAAGACCACATCATATAAGGAAATAAAAATCCTTATACATTTCAAATTTGGGAATTCTAAGTTTCTTCCTTAATTTGCTTTAACTGGCTTGTCTAGGCCTCCTTGATCTTTGTTGGAACATTATCCATATAATCTCAAGTTTTTAATTATTGGTTTGATTCTATAGAGAAGAGAAACTGTTTAATTAATGGGCAGTGTACCAAAGGATGCCCTAGCATAGCCCTAAATGACAAGAAAATTTTAAAAAGGTACAATATGCTTCCTTTAATGCAAAGCACAGTGTCTGACCCATAATAGAAAGCTCTATTGATGGTAGTTAGTATGTTTATCTTAGTTTTTGGAATTTGCTTTTTTTGCTGACCCACTTTCACTGAAATTGAGACGAGGTAGCCTGTGTAAAGAGCGCCTGGATAATAGTTTTTCTTCCTCTGCATTTGAAAAATGTGGTTATAATTGGAGGTCTCTTTCTAACCCATACTGGCTTCTGCAATTTTGGAAGACTTGACCACCTACATCAAATATCAAATTTGGATTGTTATTTATATTACAATTGGATTATGTTTCTCAATGACCTGATTTTCTTCTTGGGCACTGAAGGCTGGGTGGTTGTTTCAGACTATCCTAACTCCTCAGAGACAGCACTGCCCAAGACTCACTTACCCTGTCCTATAGCTAAGTGCTCAGACCTCTTAGATGAACTCTTTTCATTAATATCCTATGATTAACCTCATACAATCAGCAGGATCATGTAAGGGTTGATTCAATGAGTGAGGTATAGAAACTCCAGATGACATTGCTACGGGCACAGTTTATATTTCTAAGGATTCTCTTAGAAACCACTCAGCTAAACTGATGAACAAAATCCTTTTTCTCTATTTCTCCTTTCCTCATTTTCATCTCTAGGCTATTTTACTAATGCATATCTAGAAAGATTCCTGAGTGTGATGATTTCTATGGCAATTATTTCAGACAAATTTTGGTAGTTGTGGATTTCTTATTGTCTATTATTTAACTTGTTTTTGTTTTGATTTCTTTTGTTTTCAGAGAGCTGTTAATTAAACAGAAAAGTGGGGAGTATTTTTTCATATCTTTGGAGGCAAATGTAACATAGATTCAATATATTCTCTCTTCAAAGATTTTACTAGCAATTGCTTTCCATGCAATATCTAACAATTCTTTCAAATTGTATATATACTTATGAATATTTTCCAGGAGAAAGGATATTGATAGGTTTATTTTTTATAAATAATTTGGTTTTTAAGACAGTCACAATTAGGGATTTGTATCAAAATTTATCTCAGTTTTTAAATATGTTTTAGTTTTTAAGGGCCATAGAAAATATTGAATATAATTTTATGGTTTGTTCTACTTCAATCAAGTTCAGAAAGCAGGTGTTTTATTTGCCTCTTAATATTTAATACTAATTTATATTATTTTGTTATAGTGTATGAGGACCAAACTAGATATACCAACACCATATTATCTGTTTTTAAACACTGCAATTTCATGCATGATATATTTTAAATTGTTCAATACAATATGCTCATCTGTGAGTGATATATCTTCATACCTTCATATGCTCTTTTATTTATATACATTATCATCTATCTAAATTACCAACCTCAAACTAAATTTTAATATGTTTTTTTGCTTATTCTTACAGATAAAAAAATATATTTTCCCAAGGTACAAGAGAATAAATCTGAATAAAACTTTATCAGAATAACATTAAATGTATAAAAATTATTTTGGAAAAATTTTGCATATTTAAAAGAAACAGTTACTCTACTAGTACAAAATATTTTACCCTTCCCCATTTATTCAAGTTTTTTCTCTCCTAATTATTGTTTTCACTATTCTTTAAAGTTTGTGTATTATTTTTAAATATTATTTCCAGTTAGTTCCTATTTCTTACAACTCAACTCCTGAAGGGCATGAATTGGTGAGACTATGAGACCAAAGAACACACCTGGCATTCAGACAGGCATAAACTTTATTGGGACTTATGGACAGAAGAGAATCTTTGATAGAGGCCAAAGAATGAATGAAATTATTGTTCCACAAACAGAAGAGAAAATGAGAGATGATATATAAAGGGTTTTAGAACAGGGACATTCCATAGGGTAAGAGAAGAGTGTTCCTGCTAGGGTCATGTGAAGCATACATGTGGAGTGGGGTGATATTTTCACTGCACTCATAGGAAGGATGTTTACCAAGGACGTTTACTGCTTTGGGAAGATTAGAGGTAATGATACTATCTAAGAATTCTCTCCCCTCTGGGGAGGTTTGTCAACCTTTAGCTTATGTCTAGGTCATGCAGGCACCTCTGTGCTGAGAACTTAGGGTGGCCTGGGTCCCCACAATCCACCCCCATATAGTGACCTACATTGATCATTGGATAAGCATTGAATTCATTCTCCACAGCAAGAGTATAAAAGACAACAGCTAAAGCTTTTATGTGTTTTTCAGTGACAATTGTGTCACCACCTGGCACAAAAAATGACAATAGTTAGAACCACCAAGGTGCATGCTGTACTCTACCTTGATAGTAAAATTTCACAACTCAGGGTAACCACCCCACCTCACATATTCCCTCTTGTTGTTTCATGCAGTCAGGAGGGATGTGGTCTGTGGTCTGTTAACAGACTCAGCTATTAAATCTCCTAAACCATCATATACAGCATATCCTAATAAAGACCTAGGCTTATTCACTTGTTCCCTTAGAAGGGAAAAAAATATAATTATGAGTCTCATTGAAAGATGAATCTCAGTCTTAAATGAGAAGGTTTTATTCCAAACTTGTCAATGAGTTGTATTCTGCCATGCCAGCAGTGTGTTCCATGCTGTCAAATATGCAGGAGTTATGGCTCAAGGAAGGCCAGTAACACCCAAGGATGGTAAGTGGAGATGGGTTACTGCTGCAGCCCAGTGTAAAGAGGTATTGACTAGGGAGCTATGGGCAAAAAGAAAGATGTTAATGGGGAACAATAAGGGGCACATTGTTCTTGTCTAACACTATGCAAGCAACATCTCCATTAGTAGATAACAAAGTAGCCTGGGACTTTCAAACAGGGCCTCATCACCAGGGTCTTTGGCAGGCTTTACTCTGACCAGCCACCTTCCCTCATTCCCTATACTAACCTGGGTCAACTACCCCTCAGAAAGTTTACACATTTATTCTTAAAGGAGAGTTGAAGTTGATGGTCATTCTCCTGTAGCTGCTTCTTGCTGGTTAGGAGCAGATGACCTTGCCTGAAGGGGTGTGAATCTCTCTGTCTATTCTACTGAGGTTGAGGTAAGGTGAGTCCAGCACAATGGTTGGAACTGTATGAAACCCCTACATCACCTTGTTCTGGAAGGCATTGATTCTTGAAGAAATAAACTTAGTTAGAATTTGGAAGATACGTAGCCCCATTAAAAGGATAAAGAAAATGGTGGTACATGGTCCCAAAAAGGGGTCCAGCTATTACATACTGGGCCATGGGAATGAGAAATGCCAGGTGCCTTCAGAGGCTATATCTTCTCAAAGCAGTTGGGCTTGATCTTATAAGTTTCAAATGCTGTCTAGGAAGCTGTCACCTCCAGTTCCCACAGCGATGCTTATGCTTGAGAGAGCTAAGATAAGTATGAGAAAGGCAGTGCCCTAGAAATAAATTCACAAAGACAATATAGGCAACAACAAGATAAGCCTATGGCAAGCAAAATAAAGACAATACTTGAGAGCCATTGTTTTAATCTTATTGCATATTCATTACTTAGAAAATGAATTCAGTTTACAAAGACCTTTAACATATTCAATATCGCTCTGCATGTGACCTAGAATAGATGAGATGTTACTATATTCGTCAGTTATATAGGCACAGTTTTTAATACTAATCAATGTGCTAATCAACACACAAGTTCCTCTTTGAGCTGCAGCTAATAGATCTATGCTCCAGGTTTGTAATACCATATATGTTGTCTCCCTATGACAGCAGGCCATTATGCCAATTGAGATTGTTTTAAGTTCTACTTACATCACTCTGGTAATTGTTGTTTCACTTGGTATGTCCTCTGCACAACCAGCATGCTGCAGCACCATTGGCCACTGGAGATACATTCCAGTGTTTCCCTGGGCTGGTGCATAATGCTCTTTGGTCTATGAAACAGAGCATGTTAAGAGGCAATGTCCATTGTAAAATTTGGTCTTATTGAGCCATTGTCTGTGGCTGCAGAATATCTAAAACTGAAACATTCTCTCCATCTACTTCAGGATCATAAACATAGATGTGGCTGATACCTTTATTTTTAGGGGTCAGTGACCAACCTAGGCAATAACTCAAATGGAGAGGAACCATGCAGAGTACTGGTTTGAATGCACAAGAAAATTTGACAATGCTGAAGTGTATTTATTTTCATTTTCATACACTTTCTAAATACTTCCAATGAAGTTTATACATATAGAATGAACTTAATGATGTTATGTGCTTTAGCTTTAATTTTTACACCTTTATCTTGATTACATTAATTAACAGGGATTTTAATTTAGAAGTAGAGGGAAAAAATTACTTTCTCCATTATTTTATGAAAACCTAAGATTACCAATAAAATCAAGATTTTCTTTTCCCTACCACCATTTTAAAATGCAGATTGAGGTGGCCTTTGACATCTTTCCCTGCTATGAAGTTAGTTATTGTTATCAATATCAGCTCAGGTTTCTATTATTAAAGCCTTCCTGGAATTAGCTATTTAAATACTTCAGTTTAGGAAATACTTTTGCAAACTTTCTATAACTAACCATAACCATATAAACTAATTATTTCACCTCAACATAAATTCCACCTTTACAAAACATATTCTCTTACTTAATACTACCTTCTACAATACCTTCTACAACTTTCTGTATTAATTCAAGCCTCACCTTACATATTTCCACCCAATTTTATGAAAATCAGTCATCTTATCTTAGAACAAAACACATTCCTTTAAACAAACTTATCAAATATTAGTCAGCATTGACTATGAATTCACTTCCACAAATCTTTTACTTTTTTTTATATCTATTTAAGTCTCATATCCCTCATTCTATTCTGTGAAAAAATAAACCTATTCATTTCACTTTAGGAAAAACAATTTTTGAAAAGAGGTTTGTAGTAATTTCATTAACCAAAAGCTATACAATTTTCATCAACTTAAATATTTGATACATATAATGCTAAATTATTTTATTAGTATCCTATAAATGTAGGGAGATTACACTCAAGCTAAATAAAATTGAAACCATTACAATTTATGCAAGAACATTTCCTTTTTCTTCCATCTTCCACAGGAGTTTGAAACTTCTTTTTTCTTTAATAAAATTCTAAAATTGTGGATAATCTTAAAAGCATACTGACTGCAAAGTTCTGGAATATATTTTAATTGTTTAATTTGTTTAATCATAATTTAGAAAAATCTTTCCATATGTTTCAAGGACTTTTTCTTTATTTACTGAAATTTAGCCATTAGGTTATTACATTTTCTCAAAAACTGTTAAAATTTAATAAGGGAATTACAGGACAGACTATTCAAAACAAGATTTATTCTGTAATATTCCCTTTAACCCAATCATCTTAATTTCCTGGCCTAGTACATAGAATTCCAGGGTAAGCTTTCATCTTCCCTGTCTTTCCACACCTAGCCCATCCCCTTAGTTTCCTCAATTGTTTTTACTGAAATACAATGTTAGAAAATAACCCTGGGTATTGGTAGGCTGTAGATAGATTATGGAATTATTCAGGAAAAACTTTTTGGTTTCTTTCTCTAAATTGTTTCTTCATTCATATTTTATGAGACCTTATATTCTGTTTGGATTTTCTAATTAGTGCTTGAGGAGTACTCAATTATCAATAAAAGCAATTATTTAATTTTTGGCCATTTGAATGAATAATGCTTTTTAAAGAATTTTCATTTGTTAATTTACTATTATCATCTAAATATATGAAAATATACACTGAACAAACAGACAAACACAAAAAGAGTTAGACACAATAACAGAATCATAAATCTCACAAATTTGGCTCATAATTCTCATTTCTTTGGTATGGCTGTCTCCAAGCTCTCCATTATTTCATGTATCTGAATTTTACTGCTTTTAATATCTCCTCTGGAAGTAGTTAGGCCTATAATATGCACGCTCATTCTTGGAATCACTTTTATTGGTAAATAGCAACCAGATTAGGAATACTTGAGCAGTATAAATGCAGTTAAGTAGTCATTTGCCAGGTTAGACAGACATTTAACTCATATATTCTGGATTACTCTTCAGGAGTACACTTAGACTTGAAGTCAGGAGTAAGCAATTGATTCAAAACCAAAAGTACTTTTTAACAACATGATAAAATTTTTGAGAAAAATTAAAATGTGCAAACATTGTCAAAGAAACATACCCTTTCAACTTTTCCACAGTTTACATAAATATTATGAGCTTTCATTTTTGTAATATCTTTTTAGTGGCAGGTTTACAAAAACAACTAGCATTTCTTTTTTTCTTTTTTCTTTTTTTTTTTTCATGGAGATAAAGTTTATTAACTTTAACAGCACCAATTTAATAATGTGACTATCCAGTTCTAATTAGAATTAACATAGAAACAGAACAGAAAATATTGATGTTACTAAGTTTTCCTACTTCTCCAACAGCTAAACTAATTTTATCAGCCACAAATATCTCACAGTTTACCATTCAGGCAGCCGGGGGTTGCAAAGCTGTTGCCAGATTGTTTTCCCTACCTTACATAAATGCTACTCTTATCAAGGATTTTGCAGCATGCCTGTACTCACGTGGCGTTCAACAACAGTCAGGCAACAACAGTCAAGAATAGGTGATCCCATATTCTCTCAGTGGTCCCCACCTGCCCAAGAGGACAGCCACCCCTCCACACATGGACACTACAGGCCAACCCAGGATTTCCCATGGATTCTCCTTTGCCTGAGCTCATGCCCACTACTGCCAGTGATCCTTATGTTTCATGGCTCACAAATTGTTGCAGTGCTATTTCTGAAATCATGAGATAGATCATGATACAAAAAAACACATCTGACATTTAGTCAGGCATAAGCCTTATTGGGGCATATGGAGAGAAGCGAGGGAAGGATCTTTGTTGTTGACACAACAACTAAAAAATGAAGTTAGTGCTCTACAAAGAGATGGGAAAATGAGAGGTGATATATAAGTGGTTTCAGAAAAAGGACATTCCATACATTAGGAGAACAGACTCCTGTTAGGGTCATAAGAAGCTTACAGATGGGGTGTGGAGAAGTTTGTACTGTGCTCCTAGGAAGTATGTTTACAAATGGCTAACAGCTTTGGGAATATTATAGTTTGTGATACCATATATACATTTTTTCCCTTCCTGGGAGGGTTATTAACCTTTAACTTATGTCTAAGTCATGTAGGCATCTATGTGCTGAGGATGTAGGGGGAACTGGGATACCCATAAAATTATATATATATATTATAAGCAGGAATTTTTCTGACAATTCATCATGAAATTGGCATTGCTTAGTATGTATGTGAACTGATATTTACAACTTTTAATTTTTAAAGAGGTATTTATAGCTGATTTTCTTGTTTTTATAAAAATATATAACATCTGGTCTGGATTATCTGCAGATAGAGTATGGGGACACTTGCTAATGTAATTTTGTTTTGATTTTTCATTTCTCTTTATTCAGAAGAAAGAAAAGAAAAGAATGGTGAGTGATATTTATTTTTGTCTCAGACAGTATTTGAAACTTCAAAATTCAATAATATGCCATAATAATGTTTTAAAATTATTATAACAAAACCAAAACTCACAATCCATTAAATGCTTATTGATGTCTTAAGAAGTGTTGAGAGGCAACTAAAATACCTTTTGTCTACCTGTAAAATTCTAAATGTAAGTTTCTCAACATGGAGATAGTTGTTAGGCTGAAATGGAGGTTAAGATGTGCCAGCTTCTGCTATGTAATGACTAGGACTCTGCATCTTTCATCTGTCTCATTCAGATAAGTTCAGTGATTTCTTATGCATAAAGATAACTAATATGTGATGGGTGCTTGAAAAAAAATAATGGAAAAATAAAAGAAAGAGAATGGACCCAACTTGCATTGAGGTTTCTATTATGGAATAAATGTATAATTACATGTACAGAATAAATACCAAAATAATATAATGAGTGCCATGAAGAGGGAACTTGGTGCAATAAAAATATACACTAGAGAGATTTGACCTATATATGAGGTCTTAGATTCCCTAAAGAAATGCTAATGGACTTTAGATCAGCATTAATGAATGGAATAGATTGGTCAATGAGAGTCCAGCATGTGTAGAGCAGGGAGCAGAGAGCACACTACACCCTGGGTTGAGCAAACATATGATTCTATCAGGGTTGATATAAATTGACCAGGAGATTCTGGTGCAGAAAACCCAGTCAAGATTACAAGGTCTTTAGGCAAAGACCAGGAAATGCAACGTTTCTTTGGGCATGCTAAGAGTCATGAAAATTGCAGGAAAAGGAGCATCATGAATAGATTTTTATTTAAAATGTCATTTTTATTGAGTGTAAAGAATTGATTAGATAATTACAGTTTAAGGTGGCAGACAGAAAGTTAAATGGAATCCACTTTGGAGATACCCTCATATAACTAAATATGTCCAAAAATTCTATTCAAATTAACTTACTTAATATTCAATCTTTGATTTTCTAAGTCACACATATTTTTCTTTATTCATTATGTAAATCCCTTAGTCTTTTTTCTATTTAATGAGAATTTTTCCAATGAAGACAGAACTCCCATGTAACACTTCTTTCTTTCTTTCTTTCTTTCTTTCTTTCTTTCTTTCTTTCTTTCTTTCTTTCTTTCTTTCTTTCTTTCTTTCTTTCTTTCTTTCTTTCTTTCTTTCTTTCTTTC
>JAKSZT010038682.1:1862121-1882744 GCA_026826555.1 Tolypeutes matacus
TTCTTTCTTTCTTTCTTTCTTTCTTTCTTCTTCTTTCTTTCTTTCTTCTTTCTTTCTTTTTTTCTTTTTAATTATTAAAGTGTTTTTAGAGAAATTTTAGAATTCTATTTAAGAGAAAATACTCAAAATATATGTAAATGACATATAATCCCTGTCCCTTACAACAACACAGAGATTTTTATTGATCTCTTAGATTAGTGTAGTATATTTGGTACAGATGAGAACTCTTACCATCCATTTCTTTGAGCTTGCTCAAGACAACAAATGAAATGATGATGATTAGCAGCTCCCATACCAAAATATGGGGAGTATTTGTAGCTGCAGATAGAATAATGCCCACAACTGCCAGTGATCATTGTCTCCTGACTCATGGTTTGCCAGTTGTTACTGTCTGATTCCAGTAGGGCACAAGATCATGAGGCCATAAGACCAATTATCACACCTGGCATTTGGTCAGGCATAAGCTTAATTGGGACTTGCAGTCAGGGAAGATTCTTTGACAGTGGCAGGCCAAAGAATAGGTGAAGTTAGCTCTTCACAAAGAGATGAGAAAATAAGAGGTAATTTGTAAGTAGTTTCAGAAAAATGACATTCCATGGCATATGAGAAGTGTTCCTGTTAGGGTCACATGAAGCTTACATATGGGGTGTGGAGATGTTTTTACTGCACTCCTAGGAATGATGTTGACAGAAGATATTAACAGCTTTGGAAAGGTTATATTTTATGATATCATCTATACATTCTTTATCTTCTGTGGAGAGTTATTAAATTTACCTTATATCTATGTCATGCTGGAACCTCTGTGCTGAGGACTTAGGGGTACCTTGTAACCTACTCTATTACATTTATATTGGAAGCAGGAATTTTCCTTAAAATTCATCGTAAAACTGGACATTGCTTAGTAATTATGTGAAATGATATTGACAACTTTTAGTATTTAAAGAGGTATTTATAACTGACTTTCTTCTTTTTATAAAAAATACATAACATCTGGTCTGGATTATCTCCAGTTAGTGTATGGGGATTGTTTTTAACCTAATTTTATTTTATATTTTATTTCTCCTTATTCAGAGGAAATAAAAAATACTGGTGAGTGATATTTAAATTTGTCTTAGACAATATTTGAACCTTTCAATTATCCAATAATATCCTGAAATTGATTTTTTAATTATTATAGAAAAATCAAAACTCAGTTAATGAAATGATTATTGATGTTTCTAAAATAGTGTTGAAAAGCTTATAAAATATCATTTGTCAACTTGTAAAATTCCAAATGTAAGTTTCTAAACATAGAGATAAGTTTTAGGCTTAAATGGAGGTTAAGATATGCCAGCTTGTGCTATGTGAGGACTGGGACTCTGAAACTTTCATCTGCCTCATTCAGATAAGTTCGGTGATTTCTTGTGCATAAAGATAATAACTAATATGTGATGGGTGCATGAAATAAATAATGGAAAAAAAATAGAATGGACCCAACTTGCATTGAGGTTTCTATTATGGAATAGATGTACAAGTACATGGCCATAATAAATGGCAAATTAATATTCTAATCAGTGGCATGAAGATGTAACTTGGAGGAAAAAGAATATATACTGGAGGGATTTGGCCTATATATGACATCATAGATTCCCTGAAGAAGTGCTAATGTAGTTGAGATGAACAGTAATGAATGGAATAGATAAAATCAATGAGAGCCCAGCATGTGCAGGGCAGGGAGCAGAGAGCACATTACACTCTGGGTTGAGCAAACACTTGATTCTATCAGGGTTGACATGTATTGACCAGGGGATTCTGGTGCAGAAAACCTAGTCAGGACTACAAGGTAAGGAGACAAAGACCAGAAACTGAGGTGTTTCTTTGGACATGCTAAGCATTTTGAACATTGCAGACAGAGGAACATCAAGAATAGATTTATATTTTAAAATGTCATTTTTATTCAGTGTCAAAATGGATTACATGATTACAATTCAAAGGTTGTAGAGAGAAAATTTAAATGGTGCCCCCTTGGGAGATACACTCATATAAATTAATAGGTCCACAAAGTCAGTTTGTACTAAATATTTGTTTATTAACATTTGAAGAACAATATTTGTTCTTCAAAGTTACAAATTGTTTTTTATTATTTAGACATTATGCAAATCCCTTAGTCTGCTGTCTATTTATTGAAAAATTTTTCCAGTGAAGAAAGAACACATATGTAACACTTCTTCATTTATTTATTTCTTTGTTTAATTTTTAAACTTTATTTTTAGAGAAATTTTACATATATATTTAAGAAAAAATACACAAAAAGTGTTGGGAATTCCCATATAATCCCCTCTCTTACAACCCCCCACAATTAACCTTATCAGTGACCTCTTAGATTACTGTGGTATATTTGGTACAGGTAACAACTCCTACCAGCTAGTTCTTTGAGCTTTCCCTGGACATCAATCAAAATGATGATGATGGACAGCTCCCATTCCAAAAAATGAGGAGTGTTTGTAGCTGCAGACAGGATAATTCTTGACATTTGATCTGTGGTATCCGGGCTTCTCTTATCCTGATGTTCTCTGTTTCCTTTTAAGATTTATTTGTTTAATTATTTAGTTATTTTTGTAGGTACATATGTACGTATTTACCTATTTATTTGTTCATTATTCGCTCATTCACTCATTCATTTTGGTGTATCTCAAGGCAGAGAAAACAACGTGATTATTAGATTAATTTTTTAGATGAGTAGGCTCTACAGTCAGATGGTCTACATTTAAAATTGAGCTTTATTGCTTTGAAGCTTCATGGTTTTGCAAAAGGTTTTTAACCTCCTAAGGCATTTTTTTTTTATTTTTAATGACTATAATAATGGTATTTATGACATAGATTAATACTCAGATTTAAAAATTTCATATATACTGCAATATTGACACATATTGTATTATCAATAGTAGTGGTAATAGTAGGAAAAATAGCTTTCATGGATTTAGTTATTGAACCTGGAAAAGACAAGATGGTTTTTAGGCAATATTCAGGACAGCATGAAAACAAAATGAATCAACTCTAATCATTTAGTTTTCCCTCTATTTGCTGGAAATTTAAAATTGGAAAATTGATGTTATTATGTAAGAAATATAATTTATCATCATACTGAATTATTCTTCTCCACATATTTTTTGTAATTATATTGACCTAGTTACAGTGTGGTCCTAACTAATCTTATTATGTTGATTGTCATTACAACAAAAATCATTAATTTGTTCATGTGGAGCTATGAAAGAATTTTCTTTATTATTAGTTACAGTTCTATTTTCATTATTATCTTCTAATTTTCATTTATTTTTGAATCAGCTGAACTTTCAAAGAAATGTGCTAAGTTTTAATTTCACATTTTATACTTAATGGTTATTTCACTTTAAGGCAGACAATTCCATAGAGAAAATATATAACACAATTCAGCCTCCATCCAGGACATGGTTATGGATTAAATTTACACTAACAGATGAATCAGTTTTAATTGGTCCAGTCTCCACATACCAAGTTACTGGAACAAAAATATTTTGACCTTCAAAGTCCACACTCCACACCAAAATAAAACTGACCAGAGCATGGAGACAGAAACCAAAATGAACATGCCATTTGGTTCTCTCAATATGTGGGGAAGGGTATCCCTACCTTTAATTTCTCTGAAATGACTCTGGAGAACTACCCCATTGCACACACTACCACTCCTAACCTGTGATACACCATGAAGGGAGTCAGTAGTGAGTTTTCAGAGTTGCTTCCAGATTATTTTCCCCATTTTAGTTAACTGCTTCTCCAATCAGGGTTTTTGGGGCATCCCCATTCTTAGGTAGAGATCCACAACTAACAATCTTGTAGGTGACTCCGTATCCTCTCGGTGGTCCCCACCTGCCCAAGACAGAGGCCACCTCTTGCCATGTGGTCATTACAAACCAAAACAGAATTTCTCCTCTAGATTTCCCTTTGCTTAAGCACATGCCACAACTATCAGGGGTCAAACTGTCTCGTGGTTCATGTCTTGCCAGTTGTTTAAACTCAACTCTGGAAGGGTGTGAGATGGTGAGGCCATGAGACTGAAGAACACACCTGGCATTTAGTCAGGCATAAACTCTATTGGTACTTGCAGACAGGGTAGAATCTTTGATAGTGGCAGGCCAAAGAATATGTGAAGTTAAAATTCTACAAAGAGATGAGAAAATGGTGGGTGATTTATAAGTGGTTTTAGAAAAAGAACATTCGATTTGGTAGGAGAACAGAGTTCCTGTTAGGGTCACATGAAACTTACACATGGAGTGTGGAGATGTTTTTACTGCCCTCCTATTTAGGATGTTTGCAAAGTATATTACCAGCTTTGGGAAGATTTCACTTTTTGATATGATCTATGCATTCTTTCTCTTGGGAGAGTTATTAATCTTTAATGTCAAGGTCATGGAGGCACCTATGTGCTGAGGACTTAGGGGGACTGGTTTGCCCACACTATGACATTCATATTGTATGCAGGATATTTTCTTACAATTCATCATGAAATTGGCAATTGTTTGGTGTGTATGTGAACTGATTCTGACAGCTTTTATTTTTTAAGAGGTATTTATACATGATTTTGTTGTTTTTATAAAAATATATAACATTTGGCCTGGATGATCTCCAGGTAGTGTATGGGGACATTTTCTAACATAATTTTGCTATTATCTTTTATTTCTCTTTATTCAGAGGAAATAATAAAAAAGAATAGTGAGTGATATTTATTTTTGTCTTAGTGTTTGAACTTTCAATAATCCAATAATATTCCAAAATTAAGTTTAAAATTATTTTAGAAAAATCAAAATTCACAGTTAATGAAATGCTTATTGTTGTTCTAAAATATTGTTGGGAAGCAGTTAAAATATCATTTGTCTAACTGTAAAATTCTAAATATACATTTCTCAAAATGGAGATAGTTGTTAGGCTGAAATGAAGATTAAGATGTGCCAGCTTGTGCTATGTGAGGACTTGGAGACTGAATTATTTCAATTGCCTCATTCAGAAAGTTTCAGTGATTTTTTTCTCATTCATAAAGATAATAACTAATATGTGATGGGTGCTTGAAAAGAAATAATGGAAAAAGAGAAAAAAGGGAATGGATCTCAATTTGCAATAGGGTTTCTATTACGGAATAGAAGTCCAATTCCATGTACAGAGTAAATGCCAAATTAACATTGTACTGAGTGCCATGAAGAGGGATCTTGGTGCAATAAGAATATACAGCAGAGGGATTTGGCCTATATATGAGGACATAGATTTCCTGAAGAAGTGCTAATGGAATTGAGATCAGCAATAATGAATGGAACAGATAAATCCATGAGGGTTCAGCATGTGCAAGGCCTGGAGCAGAGAGCACATTACCCTCTGGGTTAAGCAAACACTGGATTCTATTGGGCTGACATATATTGACCAGGGATTCTTGTGCAGAAAACCCAGGAAAGAACACAAGGTAATGAGACAAACCAGGAAATGCAATGGTTCTTTGGTATGCTAAGAATTTTGAACATTGCAGACAAAGAGCATCATGAATAGATTTATATTTTAAAATGTCATTTGCTATTGAGTGTAAAGAATGGATTAGATGATTCAAGTTAAAAGGTTGCAGAGAGAAAAGTCAAATGAAGTCCCCTTGGGAGATAGACTTATATAAATAAATAGGTCAAAAAATCAATTCGTTTTAACTTTTTAAATATTCAATATTTATTCTTCAGAGACAAAAATTGATTTTTTATTTACTCATTATGTAAATCTCTCTGCCTGTTGCATATTTACTGAAAAACTTTCGAGTGAAGAAAGTACTCCCATTTAACACATTAATTACTAATTCATTTGTTTATTAAAATTTAAAATTTATTAGAGAAATTTTAGATTTATATTTAAGGTAAAATACACAAAAAATATAGGGAATTCCTATATAAACCCATCTCTTATACCCACATACAGTTAAACTTATTAGTGTCTTTCTAGATTAGTTTGACATATTTGGTACAGGTGAGAAAATCTACCTCAGTTCTTTGAACTTGCCCTAGACAACCAACAAAATGATGATGATGAACAGCTCCCATCCAAAGAAACTGGGAGTTTTTGTAGCTTCAGACAGGATAATTCCTTCCATCTGCTGTGTGGTATCTGGTTCCCCTCTCAGCCTGGTGCTTTGTTTCCTTTTATTATTATTTTATTATTATTATATTTATTTATTTATTTATGTATTTGTTCATCCACTCATTCATTCACTCATTCCTTCTTTCATCCCCTCATTCATTTTATTTATTTCAAGGCAGAGAAATGTAAGTGATTATTAGATTAAGTTTTTAGAAGAGTAGACTTTAGGATCAGAGTCTGGGTTTAAATTCTAGGTCTAATACTTAGAAGTTTCATGATTTTGCAAAAGATTTTTAAACTCCTAAAGCATGTATTTTTTATTTTTAAATAACTATAATAATAGTATTTATGACTTAAGGTACACAGCATTAAAAATTTCATATATCTAAAAATTTTAATACATACTGGGTTATTAATAGTAGTTATAGTAATAATAACTTTAATGGCTTTAATTATTGAATCTGGTTTCAAGACAATATTCAGGAGATCATGAAACAAAATGGATCAAATCTAACTATTTAGTTTTCCCTCAGTTTTTTCTGTGAATTTATAAATTGGACAAATTAAATTATAACCTAGGAAATATAATTTATCATCAGACTGAATTATTCTTCTCCACATGTTTTTGTAGTTATATTGTCCTAAACAAAGACTGGCCCTAACTAATCATATAATAGAGATTGCCATAACACCAAAAATCATTAACTTGTTCATGTAGACTCAAGAGTGTAAATTTGATAGTAGTTCTATTTTCACTATTATTTGCTAATTTTCAGTTAATTTTTAACAGCTGAACTCTCGAAGAAATGTGCTAAGTTTTAATTTATTATTTTATATTTATCTCATAATTCCATTTAAGGAAGACAATTCCATGGGGAAGATAAATAACACAATTCAGTTTCTCTCCAGGACATGGTTGTGGACTAAATTTACACTACCATGATGAATCAGTTTTACTTGGTCCACTCTCCACAGACCCATATTATTGGAACAAAAATATTTTAACTTCAAAGTCCATACTCCAACCCAAAATAAAACTGACCAAGGGCTGCAGACAGAAACTAAAGTGCATGTACAATTCAGTTTTCCCAATATATGGGGAAGGGGGGGCCTCTTTTTATTGACACTGAAATGACAGTGGAGAACTGCTTGATTGCACACACTACCACTTCTAACATGTGATATACCATGAAGGGTGTCAGCTGAGGGTTTACAGAGATGCTTCCAGATTGTTTTCCCTATCTTAGTTAACTGCTACTACCATCAGGGTTATTTGGACATCTTCATACTCATGTAGAGTTCCACAACTGTCAAGCATATAAGTGACTCCATGTTCTCTAAATAGTCTCTAACTTCCCAAAAGGGTGCCACACCTCCCTACAAGGACATTACAAGCCAACCCAGGATTTCCCCTATTGCTTCACCTTTGTCTGAGCACATTCCCACAACTGCCAGTGGTCATTCTATCTCCTGGTTCATGGCTTGTCAGTTGTTGCAACCCAATTCCTGAAGGGCACAAAATGGTGAGGTCATAAGACTGAAGAACACACCTGGCATTGAGTAAGGCATAAGCTTTATTGGGACTTGTGGACAGGGAAGAATCTTTGCCAGTGGACTGCCAAAGAATAAGTGAAGTTAGCGCATCACAAAAAGAAGAGAAAAATCAAGGTGATTTATAAGTGGTTTCAGAATAAAAACATTCCATAGGGTAGAACAGAGATCCTCTTAAGGTCACATGAAGTTTCCACATGGAATATGGCAATGTTTTTATTGGACTCCTAGGAAGGATGTTTACAAAGGAAATTAACAGCTTTGGGAAGATTACAGGTTTTGATATCATCTATGCATTCTCTCCCTTCTGGGGAGGGTTATTAAACTTTAAATTATGTCTAAGTCATGCAGGAACCTATATGTTGAGGAGTTAGGGAATGTGGCTCACCCACAGTTTTACATTCATATTGTAAGAAGAAATTGTTCTTATATTCATCATGAAATTGGCCATTGCTTAGTATGTATGTGAAGTGATATTAATTTTTTTTTTATTTTTTAAAGAGTTATTTATAACTGACTTCCTTGTTTTATAAATATATGTAACATATGGTCTGGATTATCTGCAGTTAGTGTCTGAGGACACATTCTAACATAATTATGTTTTTATCTTTTGTTTCTTTTTATTCAGAGGATATAATAAAAAAGAATGGTGAGTAATACTTAATTTTGTCTTAGACAGTATTTGAACATTCAAAATCTAATAAAATACCAAAATTGAGTTTTAAAATTATTATAGCAAAATCAAAATTTACAATTAATGAAATGCTTATTGATGTTCTAAAATAGTGTTGAAAGGCAACTAAAATATCTAATATCTAATTGTAAAATTGTAAATGTAAGTTTCTCAACATGAAGATAGTTGTTAATCTTAAATGGAGGTTAAAATCTGCCAGCTTATGCTATGTGAGGACTGGGATTCTGAGTTTTTTCATCTTCCTCATTCAAATAAGTTCAGTGGTTTCATATGCATATAGAAATCAACTATTGCCTCTTAGATTGGTGTTTGACAAACAATCCTGGAAAAAGAAAAAAGAGAGAATGACTCCCAACTTACACTGAGGTTTCTATTATGGAATAGATGCACAATTATATGTAAAGAATAAATGCCTAATTAATATTATAATGAGTGCCATGAAGAGGGAACTTGGTCCAATAAGAATATACACTAGAGTGATTTGGCCTATATACAAGGTCATAGATTTCCTGAAGAAGTGTTAATGGTATTGAGATCTGTGATAATGAATGGAATAGATAGGTCAATGAGAGCCTATTATTTCCAGGGCAGGGGGCAGGGAGCACACTACAGTCTGGGTTGAGCAAACACATTATTCTATCAGGTTGACATATATTAACCAAGGGAATCTGGTGCAGAAAACCCAATCAAGACTACAAGGTATATAGGCAAAAACCAGGAAATGCAATGTTTCTTTGGGCATGATGATCATTTTGAATATCACAGACAGCAGAGCATTATGAATAGATTTATATTTTAAATGTCATTTTTATGGAGTGTAAAGAATGGATTACATGATTACAGTTAAAAGGTTGCAGAGAGAAAAATTAAATGTAATTACCTTTGGAGATTTTATTAGTCAGCCAAAGGGGTGCTAATGCAAAATACCAGAGATTGGTTGGTCTGTATACAGGGTATTTATTTGGGGTAGAAGTCCACAGTTGCCAGGACATAAAGCATAAGTTTCTTCCCTCACCAAAGTTCATTGCTACGTGTTGGAGCAAGACAGCTGCCGACGTTTGCCTGGGTTCAGGCTTCTTGGGTTCCTTTCTTCCCGGGGTGCCTTTCTTTCTGGGCTTATCTCCTCTGTTTCCTCCACAATGTCAGCTGTGGACTGTAAGGCTCTCTAGGCTTTGCTTCTCACCACAAGGCCACCTGTGAACTCTCAGGCAAATGGCTTATCTCTATCCTGGGGCCTTCTCTCCAACATCAAAACTCCAACATCAAAAACTGCTTCAACTCTGTTCGTGCCATGCCTTTTAAATTTGATTCCCCCACCCACCAAGGAGTGGGGCTCAATGCCCTAGTGACTTAGCCCAGTTAATGCCCCAATCATAAGTTAATCATGCCCACATTAGCAGACCAGTTTACAAGCATAATCCAATATATATTTTTGGAATTCTTAATTACATCAAATTGCCAAAAGGCTACAGAGATACACTCATATAAATAAATAGGTCTAAAAAGTCAATTTATATAAACTTATTTAATATTCAATATATGTTCTTCAAAGTCACAAATTGTTTTTATTATTTAGTCATTATAGAAATCCCTTAGTCTATTGTCTATTGAAAATTTTTCCAGTGAAGAAAGAACTCCTGTATAAGATTTCATTTATTTATTTAATTAACTTTTAAACCTTATTTTTAGAGAAATTTAAATTTATAATTTAGAAAAAATTCACAAAAATATGGCAAATTCCCATATAACTCCCCTCTCTTACACCCTCACACAGTTAACCTTATTAGTGACCTCCTAGATTAGTGTGGTATATATTTGGTAGAGGTGACAACACCTACCATCAAGTTCTTTGCTCTTGTCTTAAATAATCAACAAAATGATGATGATGGAAAGCTCCCATCACAAAAATGGGTAGTGTTTGTAGCTGTGGACAGGATAATTCCTTCCATCTTCTCTGTGGTATCTGGTTCCCCTCTCATCCTAGTGATCTTGGTTTCCTTTTTAATATGTATTTATTTATTTTTCTTTATTTTTTCATCCCTTCATCATTCACTCATTCATTCTCTTATGCATTTGGATTTATCTCCAGGCAAAGAAAAGGAAGTGAGTATTAGATAAATTTTTTAGAAGAGTCTGATTGTCTGGGTTTAAATTCCAAATCTATTATTTAGAAGCTTCATGATTTTGCAAAACATTTTTAACCTCCTAAGCATGTGTGTTTTTTTTAATTTTTAAAAAGGCTACACTAATGGTATTTATGGCAGTTTTATACAAAGAATTAAAAATTTCACATATCTAAAAATCTTGACACATATTTGACTATTAATAGTAGTGTTAGTAGTAGTACTATAAATTACTTTCACGGTTTTAGTTATTGAACCTGGAAAAGACAAGATGGTTTTAAGACAATATTCAGGACATCATGAAAATAAAATGGATCAACTCTAACTCTTTAGATTTCCTTGATTTCTTTCTGTGAATTTGTAAAATGAACAAATTAAATTGTCATGTAAGAATTATAATTCATTTTCAGAATGAATTATTACTCTCCACATTTTTTTTGTATTTATATTGACCTAATTAGAGCCTGGTCTTAAGTAACCATAAAATATTGATGGTCATAACACCAAAAATCATTAACTTGTTCATGTAGAGGTATGAAAGTAATTTTTTATATTAGTTACAGTTCTACATTCACTATTATCCATTAATTTTCAGTTATTTTTTTATCAGTGGTACTCTGAAAGAAATGTGCTAAATTTTAATTAAGTATTTTATATTTACCTGGTGATTTCCTTTAAGGAAGACAATTCCATAGAATAAATAAATAATACAATTCAGCCATTGTCCAGGACATGGTTATGGACTAAATTTACACTACACTGATGAATCCGTTTTACTTTGTTCACTCTCCACACACCAATGTTACTGGAACAAAAATATTTTGATGTTCAAAGTCCATGCTTCAACCCAAAATAAAACTGACCAGGACATGGAGACAGAAACCAAAGTGCAAATACTATTTTGTTTTCCCAGTACATGGGGAAGGGGAAGCTTCTCTTTATTGGATCTAAAATGACATTTGAGAACTGCCCCACTGAACACTCTATCATTCCTAACATGTGATGCACTAGGAAGGGAGTCAGCTGTGGGTTTACAAAGCTGTTTCCAGGTTAGTTTTCCTATCTTAGTAAACTCTAATCCCATCAGGGCTTTTGAGACATTCCCATATTCACATGGAGTTCCACAACTGCCAAACAAGTAGGTGATTCTAAATTCTCAAAGTGTTTTCCACTTCCCCAAGAGGGCAGCTATACCTCCCCACAAAGACATTGAAAGCCAACCCAGGATTTCCCATATGGAATTGCCTTTGAGCACATTCCAACACCTGCCAGTGGTCATTCTGTCTCCTGTCCTGCTAGCTGTTACAACTCTGAAGCTCATGAGATTGTGAGGCCATGATACTGAAGATCACACCTGGAATTTATGCAGGCATAAGCTTTACTGCCACTTGCGTACAGTGAAGTATCTTTGACAGTGGCAGGACAAAAAATAATTGTAGTTAGCACTCCACAAAAAGAAGTGAAAAAGAGAGGTGATTCATAAGCTGTTTCACAACAAAGACATTCCACAGAGTTGGAGAACACAGTTCCTCTTAGGGGCACATGAAGCTTATAAATGGGGTGTTGAGATATTTTTACTGCACTCCTAGAAAGGATGTTTACAAAGGCATTAACAGCTTTGGGAAGATTAGAATTTATAATACCATCAATCCATTCTTTCCCTTCTGGGGAGGGGTATTAAATTTAACTTATGTCTAGATCATTCTGGCACCTAAAGACTAAGGACTTGGTGGACCCGGGTCACCTACATTATTTCATTCATATTTTAAGCAGGAATTTTTCGTAGAATTCATCATTGAAATTGGCCACTGTTTAGTATGTATGTGAAATGATATTGACAATTTTTATTTTTTAAAGCTGACTTTCTAGTATTTATAAAAATATATACCATCTGGTCTGGATTATCTGCAGGCAGCATATAGGTCACTTTCTAACATAAATTTCTTTTATTTTTTATTTTTCTTTGTTCAGAGGAAAGAATAAAAGAGAATGGTGAATGATATTTATTTTTGTATTAGACAGTATTTGAACCTTCAAAACCAATAATATCTCAAAATTTAGTCTTAAAATTATAGAAAAATCAAAACTCACAGTTAATGAAATGCTTATTAATGTTCTAAAATAGTGTTGAGAGGCAACTAAAGTACCTTTTGTCTACTTTGTAAAATTGCAAATGTAAACTTTTCATCATGAAGATAGTTGTTAAGCTAAAATGGAGGTTAAGATTAGTCAGCTTGTGCTTTGTGATGACTGGGACACTGTTTTTTCATCTGCCTCATTCAGATAACTTCAGTAACTTCTTGTGCATATAGCAATCAACTAATATGTGATTGGTATATGAAAAACAATAATGAAAAAAGAAAAAAAGAGACTAGATCCCAACTTGCATTGAGGTTCTATTATGTAATAGTAGTACAATTACATGTACAGAATAAATGTCAAACTAATATTCTAATAAGAATTGTGAAGAGGGAGCTTGGTGCAATAAGAATATACACTAGAGGTATTTGATCTATATATGAAGTCACAGTTTTCCTGTATATGTGCTAATGGACTTAAAAGCAGTGGTAATGGATGGAATAGATAGGTCAATGAGAACCCAGCATGTGCTGCACAGGGAGCAGAGAGCACATTACCCACTAGGTTGAGCAAACAGATAAATATGAGGGTTGATGTGTATTGAAAAGGGGATTCTGGGGCAGAAAAGCCAGTCAAGACTACAAGGTATGTAGGCAAACACCAGGAAATACAACATTTCTTTAGCGTGCTGAAAGATTTGAACATTGAAGACAAAGGAGCATAATTAATAGATCTCAATTTTAAAATGTCATTTTTTTTTTAGTGTAATGAATGGATTAGGTGACTAGAGTGAGAAGGTTGCAGAGAGAAAAGTTAAATGGAATCCCCTTTAGACATACACTCATATAAACAAACAGTTCCAAAAAGTCAGTTAATAATAACTTATTTAATATTCACTATTTGTTTTTCAAAGTTGAATTATTTCAAAGTAAATTATTTGAATTATTTACTCATTATGCCAAACCCTTAGTCTGTTATATAATTAATGAAAAATTTTCCAGTGAAGAAAGAACTCTCATGTAACACTTCTTCATTTATTTGTTTATTTAGTTTTTAAACTTTATATTTAGACAAATTTTAGATTTATATTAAAGAAAAAAATACAGGAAAAGTATAGGGAATTTCAATATAACCCCTCTCCCTTACACTAACATAGTGTTAACCCTATTATGTCCTTCTGGATTAATGTGATATATGTGGAAATGGGACAACTCCTACTGTGCAGTTCTATGACCTTGTCCTAGACAACCAACAAAATGATGATCATGGACAGCTCCCATCCATAAATTGGAGAGTGTTTGCAGCTGCAGACAGTATAATTCCTTCCATCTGCTCTGTGGAATCTGGGAAACCTCTCATACTGGGACTCTCTCTTTCCTTATAATATATATTAATTTATTTATTTTATCATTAATTAATTAATTAATTTAGTCTTATTTGTTCATTCATCCATTCATTCACTCATTCACTCATTCACTCATTCACTCACTAATTCCCTCATTCATTTTGGTTTACCTCAAGGCAGAGAAAAGTAATTGAATATTAGATTAAACCTTTATTGGAGTAGGCTCTAGAGTCATATGTTCTGTGTTTAAATTCAATCTTTATTATAGAAAAGATTCATGATTTTGCAAAAGATTTTTAATCTCCTAAGGCATGTTTATTTTATTTAAAAAAATAATGATGGTATTTATGATATATATTTATACTCATTATTAAAAAGTTCACATATATAAAAATCTTGACAAATTTGGGGTTATTAATATTAGTGGTAGTAGTAGTAATAATAGCTCTAATGGTTTTAAAATTATTGAACCTGTAAAAGACAAGATGATTTTAAGGCACTATCCAGGTCACAATGAAAACAAACCAGATCAAACATAACTCTTTAGTTTATCTCAGGTATTTCTGTGAATTTATAAATTGGACAAATTAAATTATCATGAAGGAAATATAATTTTTCATCAAACTGAGTAATTCTACTCCACAAGTTTTTACAGTTCTATTGACCTAGATACAGCCTGGTCCTAACTAATCAGGAAAAGTTGATTGTCATAACACCAAAAAGCATTAACTTGTTCATGGAGAGCTATGAAAGGATTTTTTTTAATATTAGTTATATTACTATCTTCATGATTAATTGCTAATTTTCATTTTTGTTATTAGCAGAACTATCAAAGAAATGTGCTTAGTTTTAATTTAGTATTTAATTTTACCTGGTAATTCACTTTAAGAAAGACTACCCCATAGAGTAAATAAATAACACAATTCAGCCTCTGTCCAGGAGATGGTTATGGACTAAATTTATACTACATTGATGAATAAGTTATACTTGGTCCACTCTCCACACACCAATATTCCTAAACCAAAAATATTTTGACTTTCAAAGTCTACACTTCAACCCAAAATAAAACTAACCAGGTCATGGAGACAGAAACCAAAGTGCACATACCATTTTGTTTTCCCAATATGTGGGGAAAGGGAAGCCTCCATTTATTGTCTCTGAAATGACACTGGAAAACTTCCCCATTGTACAAACCAGTACTTCGGAAATGTGATACACAATGAAGGGACTAAACAATAGGTTTCCAGGATTGCTTCCAGATTAATTCCCAATCTTAGATAATTGCTGCTCCCAACAGGGTTTTGGGGCATCCCTGTACTTTTGTGGATTTCCACAACTGTCAAACAAGTTGCTGAATACATATTCCCTCAGGGATCCCAACGTGCACAAAAGGGCAGCAACCCCTCTTCACATGGGCATAAAAGGCAGCCCAGGATTTCCCCAATGGATTCTCCTTTTCCTAACCACATTCCCACAACTGCCCATGGTCCTGCTCTCTCCTGGCTAATGTCTTACCAGGTTATGACACAACTCATGAAGGATACGACATGGTTAGGTCATGAGACAGCAGAACACACTGGGCTTTTAGATGGGTATAATCTTTATAGGGATTTATGGACAGGAAAGAAATTTTGACAGTTGTAGACCAAGGAATAAGTGAAGTGGGTGCTCCACAAAGAAATGAAAAAAATGAGAGGTAATTGAACAGTGGTTTCAGAAAAAGGACATTCCATAGGATATTAGAACAGGACTCCTCTTAGGGTCATAGAAGCTTAAATATGATGTTTGGAGAAGTTTTTACTGCACTCCTAGGGAAGATGTTTACAAGGGCATTAACAGCTTTGGAAACAATATAGTTTATGAAAACATCAATCCATTCTTTCCCTTCTGGAGAGGGCTATTAAACTTTAAATTATATCCAGGTCTTGTAGGCATCTGTGTGCTGAAGACTTATGGGACTTAAATCCCTCATATTATTGCCTTCATATTTTGAGCAGGATTTGCTCTTACAATTCATCATGTAATTGGCCATGGCTTATTATGTATGTGAAATGATACTGACAATTTTTTATTTTTTTAAAAGAGGTGTTTATAACTACTTTCTTGTTTTTATAAAAAAGTATAATATCTGTTCTGGATTATCTGCAGGTAGTGTATGGGGACATTTTCTAATGTAATTTTGTTTTAATTTCCTACTTCTCTTTATTCAGAGAAAAGCATAGAAAAGAATGGTGACTAATATTTATTTTGGTTTTAGACAGTATTTGAATGTTCAAAATCCAATAATATTTCAAAATTGAGCTTTAAAATTATTATTGCAAAATCAATACTCATGGTTAATGAAATGTCTACTGATGTTGTAAAATAGTGTTGAGAGGCAACTGAATTATCTTTTGTCTCCTTGTAAAACTGTAAAGGTAAGTTTCTCATCATGGAGACAGTTGGTAGGCCTAAATGCAGGTTAAGATGTGACAGCTTGTGCTGTATGGAGACTGGGACTCGTAGTTCTTTCATCTGTCTCATTCAGATAACTTCAGTGATTTATTTTGAATATAGAAATAAACTAATATGTGATTGGTGATTGAAAAAAATAATGGAAAAAGAAAAAAAAGAGCATGGTTCACAATTTGCATTGAGGTTTCTCTTACGGAACAGATATGCAATTACATGTACAGAACCAATGCCAAATTTATATTCTAATGAGTGCCTTACCTAGTGAACTTGGTGAAATAAGAATATACACTAGAAGGATTTGGCTTATATATAAGGTCATAGATTTCCTGAAGAAGTGCTAACAGAGTCAAGAGAAGCAGTAATGGTTGGAACTGATAGGTCAATGTGAACCCAGCAAGTGCGGTGCAGGGAGACGAGCATATTGCACTCTTGGCTGAGCAAACATACTATTCTATCAAGGTTGACTTATATTTATCTGGGGATTTTGGTGCAGAAAACCCAGTCAAGACAGCAAGGTATGTAAGGAGACACCAGGAAACGCAACATTTCCTTGGGCATGTTAAGCATTTTGAACAATGCAGAAAAAGAAGCATCATGAATAGATTTCAATTTTAAAATATTATTTTTATTGAGTGTATAATGAATTAGATGATTATAGTTAAATGTTTGCAGATACACAAATTAAATGTAATTCCTTTGTTAAATACACTCATATAAATAATAAGGTCCAAAAATGAATTAATATTAACTTATTATAATCAGTATTTGTTCTTCAAAGACACAATTTGTTTTTATTTTTAGACATACTTCAAATCCCATATTCTGTTATCTATTTAATGATTTTTTTCCAGTGAAGAAAGAACTCCTATGTAACACCTATTTATTTACTTATTTTTTTATTTAATTTTTAAACTTTATTTTTAGATAAAATTAGATTTATATTTAGGAAAAAATATGGAAAAAGTATAGGTAATTCCCTTATAAACCCCTTCCCTTATACCCACACACAATTAAACTTAATAGTGACCTCCTAGATGAGTGTGATATATTTGGTACAGGTAACAACACTCAATGCCAGTTCTTTCAGCTTGCCTAAGACAACCAAGAAAATGATTATGATGGACAGCTCCCATCTCAGAAACTCGGGAGTTTTTGTAGCTGCAGACAGGATAATTCCCTCCATCTGCTCTGTGTTATCTGGGTACCCTCTTGTCCTGGGGCTCTTTGTTTCCTTTTAATATTTACTTATTTATTTAATATTTACTTATGTTTTTATTTGATTATCCTTTTGTTCATTCACTCATTCACTCCTTCATTCCCTCAATCATTTTGTTTAACCTCAAGGCAGAGAATAGTAAGTGGTTATTGGATTAATATTTTAGAATACTTGCCACTAGAATATGATGTTCTGGGTTTAAATTCCAGCTCTATTACTTAGAAGCTTCATGATTTTTCAGAGTATTTTTAACTTCTTAAATCAAGTTTTTTTTTATTTTAAAAAATAATAATGGTATTTATGTTATACAATTTTAATCATTATTATAAAGTTCACATATATATAAAAATTTTGCACATATTGGGTTATTAATACTACAGGTAGTAGTAGTAGTAGTAGTAGTAGTAATAACTTTAATGGTTTCAGTTATTGAACCAGGAAAGGACAAGATGGGTTTAAGGCATTATTCAGGACACCATAAAAACAAAATAGATCAACTTTAACTCTTTAGCTTTCCCTCAAGCTTGTCTGTGAATTTATAAATTGAACAAATTAAATTATAATGAATGAAATTTATCATGAGTCTGAATTATTATTCTACACAAGATTTTTATTAATATATTACATAGATAGAGCCTGGTACTAACTAATCATGAAATGGTGATTGTTATAATAACAAAAATCATTAACTTGTTCATGTAGAGATATGAAAGGATTTTTTTGATATTAGTTACATTACTATTTTCACTATTAACCACAAGTTTTCATTTTTTTAATCAGCAGAACTATCAAAGAAATATGCTAAGTTTTAATTTAGCATTTTGTATTTACCTGATAATTCCCTTTAAGAAAGAAAATTCCATAGAGGAAATAAATAACACAATTCAGCCTCTGTCCAGGACATGGTTATGGACTAAGTGTACACTCCCTTGTTGAATCATTTTACTTGGACCAAAAATATTTTGACATTCAAACTGCACACTTCAACCCAATATAAAACTGACCATGGCATGGAGACAGAAACCAAAGTGCACATACCATTTTGTGTTCTATGGGGAAGGGGATGTCTCCCTTTATTGGCTCTGAAATGACACTGCAACACAGCCCCTTTGAACAAACTAGCACACCTAAAATGTGATACACAATGAAGGGTCTCAGCAGTTGGTTTTCAGAATTGCTTCCAGATTGTTTTCCTATCTTAGTTAACTGCCACTTCCTTTATGGTTTTTGGGACATCCCCATGCTTATGTGGATTTCCACAACTGTCAATCAATAGCTGACTCCATATTCTCTCAGGGATCCCCACCTGCACAAGAGGGCAGCAACCCCTCCTCACATGGGCATTAAAAGGCAAACCAAGATTTCCCTAATGGATTCTCCTTTTCCTAATCACATGCCCACAATTGCCTATGATACTTCACTCTTCTGGCGCATGTCTTCCCAGGTTATGGTGCAACTCATGGAGGGCATGGCATCGTGAGGCAATGAGATAGCAGAACACACTGGGAATTTAGTCAGGTATAATCTCTATAAGGATTTATGGACAGGGAAGAAATTTTGACAGTTGTAGGCCAAAGAATAAGTGAAGTGGGTGCTCTACAAAAAAGTGGAAAAAATGAGAGTTAACTTATCAGTGGTTTCAGAAAAAAGGACATTCCATAGGGGAGGAGAACAGGAATCCTCTTAGAGTCACAGAAACCTAAACATGGTGTTTGGAAAATTTTTACTGTACTCCTAGGAAAAATGTTTACAAGGGCATTAACAGCTTTGGAAACAATATAGTTTATGATACCATCAATTCATTCTTTCCCTTCTGGAAAGGGCTATTAAACTTTAAATTATAACCAAATCATACAGGCAACTGTGTGCTGAAGACTTATGGGAACTAGGTCCCTCATTTTATTACCTTCATATTTTAAGCAGGATTTGCTCTTGCAATTTATCAGGTAATTAGCCATGGCTTACTATGTATGTGAAATGATATTGACAACTTTTGTTTTTTAAAGTGGTGTTTATAAATTTTTTTCTTTTTTTTTATAAAAAAGTATAATATCTGGTCTGGATTATCAGCAGTTAGTGTATGGGGACATTTTCTAACATAATTTTGTTTTAATTTTTTACTTCTTTTTGTTCAGAGAAAAGCATAGAAAAGAATGGTGACTAATATTTATTTTGGTTTTAGACAGTATTTGAATGTTCAAAATCAAATAATATTTCACAATTGAGTTTTTAAATTATTATCACAAAATCAAAACTCACAGTTAATGAAATGCCTACTGATGTTGTAAAATAGTGTTGAGAGGCAAGTAAAGTATCCTTTGTCTCCTTGTAAAACTATAAAGGTAAGTTTCTCATCATGGAGAGAGTTGGTAGGCCTAAATGCAGGTTAAGATGTGACAGCTTGTGCTATATGAAGACTGGGATTCGGAGTTCTTTCATCTGCCTCATTCAGATAACTTCAGTGATTTATTCTGAATATACAAATCAACTAATATGTGATTGGTGATTGAAAAAAGTAATGGAAAAAGGAAAAAAAAGAGAGTGATTTACAACTTGCATTGAGGTTTCTGTTATGGAATAGATGTACAATTACATGTACAGCATCAATGTCAAATTTATATTCTAATGAGTGCCATGAAGAGTGAACATGGTGAAAGAAGAATATATACTAGAAGGATTGACTTACTTATAAGGTCATAATTTGCTGAAGAAAAGTTAATGGAGTTGAGACCAGCAGGAATGAGTGGAATAGATAGGTCAATGTGAGCCCAGTAAGTGAGGTGCAGGGAGACCAGAGCATAATGCACTCTGGGCAAGGCTGACTTATTTTGACCTGGGGATCTGGTGCAGAAAACTCGGTCAAGTCTACAAGGTACATAAGGAGACACCAGGAAATTCAATGTTTCCTTGGGCGTGTTAAGAGATGCTGGAGTTTCTTAGGTATACTTCCAGAGACTGGAGCCTCCCACCTACCTATGTGCCAGGTGTGCATGAAATCTAGGTGGAGCTGCAACTCCTACCCTACAGCTCAATGGACTCAT
>JAKSZT010038682.1:1883144-1993010 GCA_026826555.1 Tolypeutes matacus
GTATGTATTGTGAGAATTTTGATTTTTACCCATAATAAAAAAATAAAAATAATAAAAAAAAAAAAAAGATATATGCAGACCATTATTAGATTTATATCTAGCCAATTTTCCCCAATGAAGTATAAAAATGTGGGAAAAAATATCTCTGCGAGTTCTGGGGCATGTATCTTCTCTTAAAATATTTTTCTGTTTCTGAAAATAGTGGAATAAAAGGTATAACTTGAACATAAAAAAAAAAAAAAAAAAAGAGTTTTGAACATGGTAGAAAAATTAGCATCATGAATAGATTTCAAATTTGAAATGGTGTTTTTATTGAGTGTAAATAATGGTTTAGATGATTACAGTTAAGAGTTTGCAGATAGAAATTTAAAAGGAATCCCCTTTTAGATACACTCATATAAATAATAAGTTCCAAAAAATCAATTAATATTAACTTATATTCAATATTTGTTCTTCAAAGATACAAATTGTTTTTAATTTTAGATGTATTTCAAATCCCTTAGTCTATTATCTATTTAATGTATTTATTTCCAGTGAAGAAAGAACTCTCATGTAACATTTATTTATTTGTTTATTTAATTTTTAAACTTAAATTTTAGATAAATTTTAGATTTATATGTAAGAATAAATATGGAAAAAGTATAGGTAATTCCCACATAACCCCCTTCCTTTACACTCACACACTGTTAAACTTAATAGTGACCTCCTAGATGAGTGTGATATATTTGGTACAGGTAACAACACTCAATGCCAGTTCTTTCAGCTTGCCTAAGACAACCAAGAAAATGATTATGATGGACAGCTCCCATCTCAGATCTAGGGAGAGTTTGTAGCTGCAGACAGGATAATTCCCTCCATCTCCTATGTGGTATCTGAGTTCCTTCTCATCCTGGGGCTCTTTGTTTCCTTTCAATATTTACTTATTTACTTACTTACTTATTTATTTTTGTATTTATGTATTTATGTATTCTTTATTTGTTCATCCTTTCATTCATTCACTCATTTACTCCTTAATTCCTTCATTCATTTTGATTTACCTCTAGGCATAGAACAGTAAGTTATTATTAGATTAATACTTTAAAAGACTAGGCTCTAGAGTCAGATGTTCTGTATTTAAATTCCAGCTCTATTACTTGCAAAACATATTTAACCACTTAGGGCATGTTTTTTTTTTTTTTTTTTGATAAGATATTAATAATGCTAGTTATGATATACAATTATACCCATTATTTTTAAAAGTTCATATGTAAAAAGATCTTGACACATATTGGGTTCTTAATACTAGTAGAGGTAGTATTAGTAATAATAACTTTAATGATTTTAGTTTATGAATCTAGAAAAGACAAGAATGTTTTAAGGTAATATTAAAAACACCATGAAAAGAAAATTAATCAACTAGAACTCTTTAGCTTTTCTCGGTCTTTCTGTGAATTTATGAATTAGAAAAGTTAAAATATCTTGAAGGAAATATAATTTATCATCAGACTGAATTATTTACTCCATAAGTATTTTATAGTTATATTGACCTAGATACAGCCTGGTCCTAAGTAATCATAAACTGTTGATTGTCATTACTTCAAAAATCATTAACTTTTTCATGTAGAACTATGAAAGGATTTCTTGTAATAGTTACAATTATATTTTCACTATTATCCATTAATTTTAATTTTTTATTAGGCAGAACTATAAAAGAAATGTGCTAAGTTTTAATTTAGTATTTTATATTTACTTGATAATTCCCTTCAAGGGAGATAATTCCATAGAGTAATAAATAACAGAATTCAGCCTCTGTCCAGGACATAGTTATGGAATAAATTTCACTACCCTAATGAATCAGTTTTAGTTGATCCACTCTCCACACACGAATGTTACTGGAACAAAAATATTTTTTACCAAAAACTGCACACTTCAACCAAAAATAACACTTACCAGGGCATGGAGACAGAAACCAAAGGGCACATACCATTATTTTCCCCAATACGCGGAGAAGGGGAAGCCTTTATTTGCTCTGAAAGGATACTGCAGAACTGCACCGATGCTAAAATGCTATACATTGTGAAGAGACTCAACAGTGGGTTTCCAGAGTTTCTTCCGGAATGTTTTCCTATCTTAGTAATGTGCTACTCCCATCATTGTTTTTGGAGATCCCTGCACTCATGTGGAGTTCCACAACTGTCAAACAAGCAAGTGACTCCCTATTCTATCAGGGGCTCCCAACTGCACAATAGAGCAGCAACCCCTCCCCACAGGGCATTAACAGGAAAACCAGAATTTCTCCTTTGGATTCTCCTTTTCCTCATCACATGCCCACAACTGCCAGTGGTCCTTCTATCTAGGCTCATGGTTCATCAGGTATTATGACACAATTCCAGAAGGCCATGAGATGATGAGTCCATGAGATGGAAGAACTCATTGGACATTGAGTCAGGCATAATCTTTATAGGGACTAGTGGACAAGGAAGAAATTTTGACAGTTGTAGGCAAAAGAATATGTGAAATTAGTGCTCCACAAAGAGATGAGAAAATGAAAGTTGATTTATGAGTGGTTTCAAAACAAGGACATTCCACAGGGCAGCAGAACAAAGTTTCTGTTAGGGTCACAGGAAGCTTACATACGGGGTTTGGAGATGTTTTTACTGCACTCCTAGGAAGGATGTTTACAAAGGCATTAACAGCTTTCTGGAGATTAGAGTTCATGATACCATCAATCCATTCTTTTCCTTCTGGGTTAAAGTTAACTTATGTCTAGGTCATGCTGACACCCAAATACTAAGGACTGGGTGACCTGTGTCACCTACATGATTTCATTCATATTGTAAGCAGGATTTTTTCTTAGAATTCATCATCAAAATTGGCCACTACTTAGTATGTAGGTGAAATTATATTGGCAACTTTTGAATTTTAAAGAAATTTTTATTGCTGATTTTCTTGTTAAAAAATGTATAACATCTGATCTGGATTACCTACTGGTAGCATATGGAGACATCCAAACATAATTTTGATTTAATTTTGTATTTCCCTTTATTCACAGAAAGACATAGAAACGAATGGTGAGTAATATTTTTTTGTCTTAGTATTTGAACGTTCAAAATCCAATCATATCTCAAAATTGAGCTTTAATATATTATCCCAAAATAAAAAGTCACAGTTAATGAAATGCTTTTAGATGTTCTAAAATAGTGTTGACAGGCAACTAAAGTATCTTTTGTCTACTTGTAAAATTGTAAAGATAAGTTTCTCATCATGGAGATAGTTGTTAGGCCTAAATGGAGGTTAAGATGTGCCAGCTTGTGCTATGTGAGGATTGGTATTCTGAATTCTTTCATCTGCCTCATTCAGATAAATTTAGTGATTTCTTTTGAATATTGAAGTCAAGTAATATTTGATTGGTGATCAAAAAACAATAATGGAAAAAGAAAAAAAAAAGGATACTGGTTTCGATCTTGCATTGACGTTTCTTTTATGAAATAGTTATACAATTACATGTACAGAATGAAAGCCAAATTTATATTCTAATGAATGAGATGAAGAGGGAAATTGGTGAAGGAAGAATATATACACTAGAGGGTTTTGGCTTACATATAAGATCATAGATTTCCTGAAAAAGTGCTAACGGTGTCGAGAGAAGCAGTAATGATTGGAACTGATAGGTCAATGAGAGCCCAGCAAGGGCCGTGGAGGTTGAAGAGAGCACACTGCACTCTGGGCTGAGCAAACACATGATTCTATCAGGGTTGATTTATATTTACCTGGGGATTCTGGTACAGAAAACCCATTTAAGACTATAAGGTACACAGGCAGACACCAGGAAATGCAACATTTCTTTGGGCATGTAAACAGTTTTGTATATTAAAGGAAAAGGACCATAATGAAAAGATTTCAATTTTAAAATTTCATTTTTATTGAGTGTAAAGAGTGGATTTCATGATTACAGTTAAAAATTTGCAGATAGAATAGTTAAATAGAATCCCCTTTTAGATACACTCATATAAATAATAATGTCCAATAATCAATTAATATTAACTTATATTCAATATTTGTTCTCAAAGACACAAATTGTTTTTATTTTTAGTCATAACATAAATCCAATAGTCTGTTACTTATTTAATGAATTTTTTCCAGTGAATAAAGAATTCACATGTAACACTTATTTATTTGTTTATTTAATTTTTAAACTTTATTTTTAGATAAATTTTTAGATTTATATTTAAGAATAAATATTGAAAAATTGTTGGTTATTCCCATATATCTACCTTTCCTTACACCCACAGTTAAATTTTATAGTGACCTCCTAGATGAGTGTGGTATATTTGGTACAGGTGACAACCCCCAATGCCAGTATTTTTAGCTTGCCCCAGGCAGCCAACAAAATGATTTTGATGGACAGCTCCCATCTTTAAAAAAATGGGGAGTGTTTGTAGCTGCTGACAGGTAATTCCTTCCATCTGCTTTGTGGTTTTGGGGTTTCCTTTCTTCCTTGGACTCTTTTATACCTTTTAATATTTATTTATTTACTCATTTCTTTATTTACTTATTTATTTGTTATTTATTTATTTATGTCTGTATTTGCTCATCATTTCATTCATTCACTCATTCACTCCTTCAGTCCCTCATTAATTTTGGTTTACCTCTAGGCAGAGAACAGTAAGTTATTATTAGATTAATATTTTAGAAGACTAGGCTCTAGTGTCTGATATTCTGGGTTTAAATTCCAGCTCTATTACTTAGAAACTTCATGATTTTGCAAAAGATTTTTAACCTCCTAGGGCATGTTTTTTTTTTTTTTAATATGGCATTAATGATGGTATTTATGATATATAGTTAAATTCATTATCAAAAATAGTTCATATATATATAATTCTTGACACATATTGGGTTATTAATACTAATAGCAGTAGTACTAGTAATAATAGCTTTAATGATTTTAGTTACTGAACCTGGAAAAGAAAAAATAGTTTAAGGCAATATTCAAGACACCATGAAAGGAAAATAGGTCAACTATAACTCTTTAGTTTTCCTCAAAAGGTCTTTCTGTGACTTTATAAATTGAAAAATTTAAATTATCATGGAGGAAATATAATTTATCAACAGACTGAATTATTTACTCCACAAGTTTTTTTATAGGTATATTGAGCTAGATACAACCTGGTCCTAACTAATCATAAACTGTTGTCATTACTTCAAAATTCACTAACAATTCCATGTAGAGATAGTAAAGGATTTTTTTATATTAGTTACAGTTCTATTTTCACTCTTATCCACTAATTTTAAATTTTTTTCAGCCTAACTATCAAAGAAATAGACTAAGTTTTAATTTAGTATTTTATATTTACTTGATAATTCCCTTTAAGGAAGGTAATTCCATAGAGCATATAAATAACAGAATTCAGCCTCTGTCCAGGACATGGTTATGGAATGAATTTCACTACCTTAATGAATCAATTTTACTTGGTCCACTCTCCACACACAAATGTTACTGGAACAAAAATATTTTTACCAAAAACAGCACACTGCAACACAAAATATTACTTACCAGGCCATGGAGAAAGAAACCAAAGTACACATACCATTTTTTTCCCCAATACAGGGAGAAGGGGAAGCCTTCTTTATTTCCTCTGAAATGACACTGGAGAACTGCACCAATGAACAAACTATCACTCCTAAAATGTGATATACTTTAAAGGGACTCAGCAGTGGATTTCCAGAGATTCTTCCAGAGTGTTTTCCTATGTTATTTAACTTCTACTTCCCTCATGGTTTTTGAAGCATCTCCATACTCATGTGGAGTTCCAAACTGCCAAGCAAGTACCTGACTCCATATTTATCAGGGGCCCTCATCTGCACAAGAGGGCAGCAACCCTTCTTCACATGGGAATTAAAAGGCAACTCAGGACATCCCCTATGGATTCTCCTTTTCCTGATCACATGCCCACAACTGTCTGTGATCCTTCTATCTAGGCTCATGGTTCATCAGGTATTATGACACAACTCCAGAAGGCCATGAGATGATGAGACCATGAGATAGAAGAACTCACTGGACAATTAGTCAGGCAAAATCTTTATAAGGATTTGTGGATAGGGAAGAAATTTTGACAGTTGTAGGTAAAAGAATAAGGGAAGTTAGTGCTCCACAAAGAGATGAGAAAATGAAAGTTGATTTATCAGTGGTATCAGATCAAGGACATTCCATAGGGTAGCAGAGCAGAGTTTCTCTTAGGGTCACAGGAAGCTTACATATGGGGTTTGGAGATGGTTTTACTGCACTCCTAGGAAGAACATTTACAAAATCATTAACAGCTTTCTGGAGATTATAGTTCATGATACCATAGATCCATTCTTTCCTTTCTGGGGAGGTTTTTTAAATTTAACTTATGTGTAGGTCATGCTGGCACCTAAATATTAAGGACTGGGGGACCTGAGTCACCTACATGATTTCATTCATATTGTAAGCAGGAATTTTTTTTAGAATTCATCATCGAAACTGGCCACTGCTTAGTATGTATATGAAATTATATTGGCAACTTTTAATTTTTAAAGAAGTTTTTATAGCTGATTTTCTTGTTTTTATAAAAATGTGTAACATCTGGTCTGGATTACCTAGAGGTAGCATATGGGGACACTTTCTAACATCATTTTGATTTAATTTTATATTTCCCTTTATTCAGAGAATAGCATAATATGGAAAGGTGAGTAATATTTATTTTTCTCTTAGGCAGTATTTTAACATTCAAAATCCAATAATATACCAAAATTGAGCTTTAAAATATTATCACAAAATAAAAACTCACAGTTAATGAAATGCTTTTAGATGTTCTAAAATAGTGTTGACAGGCAACTAAAGTATCTTTTGTCTACTTATAAAATTGTAAAGGTAAGTTTCTCATTATGGAGATAGTAGTTAAGCCTAAATGAAGGTTAAGATGTGCCTGCTTTTGCTATGTGGGGATTGGAATTCTGAATTCTTTCCTCTGCCTCATTCAGATAATTTCAGTGATTTCTTTTGAATATAGAAGTCAACTTCTATATTCAATATGCGATTGGTGATTTAAAAATAACAATGAAAAGGAAAAATTAAAAGAAGACTGGTTTCAAACTTGCATTGATGTTTCTATTATGGAATAGATATACAATTACATGTACAGAATGGAAGCCAAATTTATATTCTAATGAGTGAGATGAAGAGGGAACTTGGTGAGGTAAGAGTATACACTAGAGGGTTTTGGCTTGTATATGAGGTAACAGATTTCCTGAAGAAGTGCTAACAGAGTTGAGAGTAGTGGTAATGAATGGAATAGATAGGTCAATGAGAGCCCAGCAAGAGCAGTGCAGAGAGAAGAGAGCACACTGCACTCTGGGCTAAGCAAACACATGATTCTATCAGGGTTGACTTGTATTTTCTTGGGGATTTTGGTACAGAAAACCCAGTCAAAGCTCCAAGGTATGCAGACAGACCCGAAAAAAAATGCAGTGTTTCTTTGGGCATATTAATAGTTTTGAACATTGCAGAAAAAGGAGCATCATGAATAGATTTCAATTATAAAATGTCTTTTTTATTGAGTGTAAAGAATGGATTACATGATTACAGTTATAAATTTGCAGATAGAAAAATTAAATGGAATCCCATTGTAGATACACTAATACAGATTTTTAAAAATCCAAAGAAACAATTAATATTAATTAACATTATATTCAATAATTCTTCTTCAAAGACAATCATTTTTATTTTTAATCACAAGGCAAATCCCATAGTCTGTTACCTATTTATTGAATTTTTTTCCAGTGAACAAAGAACACCCTTGTAACTCTTATTCATTTATTCATTTGTTTATTTAATTTTTAAAATTTATTTTTAGATAAATTTTAGATTTATTTTTAAAAGTAAATATGGAAAAAGTATAGATAATTCCCATAAAGCCCCCTTAACTTACAACCACACACAGTTAAACTTAATCGTGACTACCTAGATGAGTGTGGTATATTTGGTACCAGTGACAACATCTAATGCCAACATCTCTTAGCTTGCCCAAGACAACCACCAAAATTATTATGATGAACAGCTCCCATCTCAAAAACTGGGGAGGGTTTATAGCTGCAGACAGGGTAATTCCTTCCATCTGCTCTGTGGTATCTGGGTTCATCTCATCCTGGGTCTATTTGTTTTTTTAAAATATTTATTTATTTATGCCTTTATTTTTTACCCTTTCATTCATTCACTCATTCACTCCTTCATTCCCTCCTTCATTCACTGTCCTCAAGTTAGAGGACAGTAAGCGATTATTAGATTAATATTTCAGAAGTCTAGGCTCTAGAGTCAGATGTTCTGGGTTTAAATTCCAGCTCTATTTCTTAGAATATTCATGATTTTGCAAAAGATTTTTAACCTCCTGGGAAATATTTTTTCTTTCATTTATAAAAGACAATAATAATGTTATTTATGGTAAACAGTAATACTCTTTGTTAAAAAGTTCATATACATAAAACTCTTGACATATATTGGGTTATTAATACTACTGGTAGTAGCAATAGTAATAATAGCTTTAATGATTTCAGTTATTGAGCCTGGAAAAGACAAGATGGTTTCAAGGCAATATTCAAGACAGCATGAAAGGCAGATAGGACAACTATAACTCTTTTGTTTTGCCAAAGGTATTTCTGTGAATTTATAAATTGGAAAAATTAAAATATCATGAAGGAAATATAATTTATCATCAGACTGAATTATTTGACTCCAAAAGTTTTTTAATAGTTATATTGACCTAGAAACAGCCTGGTCCTAACTAATCATAAACTGTTGATTGTCATTATTTCAAAAATAATTAGCATTTTCATGTAGAGCTATGAAAGCGTTTTTTATATTAGTTACAGTTCTATTTTTACTATTCACTAATTTTAATTTTTTATAAGCAGAACTATCAAATAAATGTACTAAGTTTTAATTTAATATTTTATATTTACTTGATAATTCCCTTTAAGGAAGATAATTCCATAGAATATATAAATAACAAAATTCAGCCTCTGTCCAGGACATGGGTATGGAATAAATTTCACTGCCCTAATGAATCAGATTTACTTGGTTCACTATCTGCACACCCATATTACTGGAACAAAAATATTTTGACCTTCAACGTACACACTTCAATGCAAAATAAAACTGGCCAGTGCATGGAGACAGAAACCAAAGTGCATATACCATTTTGTGTTCTCAATACATGGGGGAGGGGAAGCCTCCTTACTTTGGCTCTGAAATGACACTGGTAAACTGCCCCATTCAACAAACTAGCACTCCTAAAATATGATATCCAATGAAGGGTCTCAGCAATGGGTTTCCTGAGTTGCTTCCAGATGGTTTTCCTATCTTAGTTAACTGCTATGCCCATAAAGGTTTTGGTGGCCTCCCCTTACATGTGGAGTTCCAAAACTGTCAATCAAGTAGTTGTTCCAAAACTGTCAATCAAGTAGTTGACACCATACTCGATCAGGGGTCCCTCTGTGCACAAGAGAGCAGCAAACACTCTTCACATGGGCATTAAAAGGTAACCGGGATTTCCCCTATGGACTATCCTTGTCATGATGAAATGCGCACAACTGCCCATGGTCTTTCTATCTCCTGGCTCAGGGCTCACCAAGTATTATAACACAACTTCTGAAGGGCATGAGATGGAAGAACTCACTGGGCATTATTGAGGTATATTCTTTATAAGGACTTGTGAACAGAGAAGAAATTTTGACAGTTCTATGCCATAAAAGAAGTGAAGTTAGTGCTCCAGAAAGAGATGAGGATATGAGAGGTGATTTATCTGTGGTTTCAGAACAAGGACATTACATAATGTAGGAGAACAGAGTTACTGATAGGGTCACATAAAGCTTGCACATGGGGTTTGGAGATGTTTTTACTGCACTCCCAGGAAGGATGTTTACAAAGGTATTAACCGCTTTGAGAGGATTATCATTTATGATACCATCAATCTGATCCTTTCACTTCTGGGGAGAGTTATTGAAATTTAAATTATATCTAGGTCATGCAGGCAGCAATGTACTGATGACTTATTATTACATTCATATTTTAAGTAGGATTTGCTCTTAAAATGCATCATGAAATTGACCATAGCTTAATATGTATCTGGAATGACATTTACAACCTTTATTTTTTAAAGAGGTATTTTGGTGATTTTCTTCTTTTTATAAAAATATATAATATCTGGTCTGGATTATTGGCAGGTAGCATATGTGGACACTTTCTAATATAATTATGTTTTGATTTTTTATTTCTCTTTATTCAGTGATAATGAAAAGAGAGACTGGTGAGTGATAATTATTTTGGTCTTAAAAAGTATTTGAACCTTCAAAATCCAAGAATATTCTGTAAATAATTTTTAAAATTTTTAAACAAAATCAAAATTCAAAGCAATGAAAGGCTTATTGATGTTCTAAAGTAGTGTTAAGAGGCAAATAAAATATGATTGTCTACTTGTAAAATTCTAAATGTAAGTTTCTCAACATGAAGATAGTTGTTAGGGTTAAATGGAGAAAAAGACCTGTCAGCTTGTGCTTTGTGAGGACTGGGACTGTAATTTATTTCATCTGCCTCATTCAGAAAATATCAGTAATTTCTTGCACATATATATATCAACTATGTTATATGTGATTGGTGCTTGAAAAACAATAATGGAAAAATGAAGAAAAGCAGAATGGATCCCAATTTGTATTGGGGTTTCTATTGTGGAATAGATGTACAATGACATGTAGAAACTAAATGCCAAATTATTATTCTAATAAGTTCCTAGAAGAGGGAACTTGGTACAATAAGAATATATACTGGAGGGATTTGGTCTATATATGAGGTCATGTATTTCCTGAAGAAGTGTTGATGGAGTTGACATCATTGGTAATGAATGGAATGCACAGGTCACCCTGAGCCTACCTGCAGGGCAGGGAGCTGAGAGCACACTACCCTCTGGGTTGAACAAACACTTGATTATATCAGTGTTGACATATATTGGCCAGGCAATTCTGGTGTAGAAAACTCAGTCAAGACTATAAGGTACATACGCAAATACCAGGAAATGCAAAGTTTCTTTGGGCATGCTAAGTGTTTTGAACATTACAGACAATAGAGCACCATGAATAATTTTATATTTAAACTGTCATATTTATTGTGTGTAAAGAATGGATTAGATAATCAAGAGTTAAAATGTTGCAGAGGAAAGTTAAATGGAATCCCCTTGGGTGATACATACATATAAATAAATAGGTTCAAAAAGTCAATTCACATTAACTTATTTAATATTGAATATTTGTTCTTCAAAGTCTCACATTGCTTTTTCTTTAGTCTATGGAAGTCCCTTAGTCTGTTATCAAATTAATGAATTTTTTTCTAGTGAAGAAAGAGCTCCCATGTAACATAACACTTCATGATTTATTTACTTATTTGTTATTTAAATTTTTAACTATTTTTAGAGAAATTTTAGATTTATATTTAAGACAAAATACACAAAAAGTGTAGGGAATTACCATATAATCCCCTCTCTTACACCCACACTCAGTTACCATGTTAGAGAAATCCTAGACTAGTCTGATACATTTGGTAGAGGTGACATCTTGTTCTCTCTAGTTCTTTGAGCTTGCTCTATACAACCAACAAAATGGTGATGATGGACATCTCCCATCCCAATAAATGGAGAATGTTAGTAGCTGCAGATAGGATAATTCCTTCCACTCCTCTGTGATATCTGGTACCGTGCTCATCCTGGTGCTCTCTGTTTCCTTTCATGATTTATTTATTTATGTAAGCATGTATTTATGTATTTATTTAAGTATTTATTCAACCATTCATTCACTAATTCACTCATTCATGTCTTCATTCATTTTGGTTTTTCTCAAGGCAGAGAAAAGTAAGTGAATATTAGATTAATTTTTTTAAGGAACTAGGCTCTAGAGTTAGATGATCTGGGTTTAAATTCAAACTCTATTTCTAGAAGCTTCATGATTTTGCAAAAGCTCTTTCGCTACAAATGGATGTTTTCTTTAATTTTGAGAAAGACTATAATAATGACATTTATGACATAGGATTATTGTCAATATTAAAAATTTCATACATATAAAAATCTTTATTTCTATTTATTTATTAGTAGAAGTGGTAGTAGTGGCAGTAACAATAGCTTTCATGGTTTTAGTTATTGACTCTGGAAAAGACAGGACTGATATAAGGCAATAGTCAGGACTCCTTGCAAGCAAAATAGAACAACTCTATTTAGTTTTCACACAGTTCTTTTAGTGAATTTATAAATTGGAAAATTTTAATTATCATGTAAGCACTATAATTTATCATCAGACTGAATTATTCTACTCCCCATACTTTTTATTGTTATTTGGATCTAAGTACAACCTGTTCCTAACTAATCATAAAATATTGATTGTCACAACACCAAAAATCATTAATTTATTCATGTAGAGCTATGAAAGGAATTTTTCATATTAGTTATGGTTCCATTTTCATTTATTTATTTTTTTATCAGCTAAACTCTCAAAAAATGTGGGAAGTTGTAAGTTAGTATTTTATATTTACGTGGTAATTCCTTTTAAGATCAACAATACCATAGAGAAAATAAATTTTAAAAATTCAACTTCTGTCCAGGATATGTTTAAGGAATAAATTTTAAATACCTTGATTAATCAGTTTTGCTTGGTCCAGTCTCCTCACACCAATGTTCCTGGAACAAAACTATTTTGACCTGCAAAGTCTGCACTACACTCCTAAATAAAACTGACCAAAGGATGGAGACAGAAATTAAAGTGCAAATACAATTTGGTTTTCCCAATTTGTGGGGTAGAGGAAGCCTACATTTATTGGCTCTGAAGTGATACTGGAAAACTGTCACATTGCACACACTACCACTCTTAACATATGCTACACCGTGAATGAAGCCAGCAGGGATTTTTCTGAGTTGCTTCTGGATTGTTTTCCTATTTTAGTTAACTGCTACTCCCATCAAGGTTTTGGGGGCATGTCCTTACTCATGTGGAGTTCCATAACTGTCAAGCAAGTAGCTGACTCCATATTCTCTCAGGGGCCTCCACCTGCACAACAGGCCAGAAACACCCCTTACATGGGCATTAAAAGGCAACCCAGGATTTCCCCTATGGATTATCCTTTTCATGATGAAATGCCCACAACTGCAGTGGTCCTTCTATCTCCTGGCTCATGGCTCACCAGATATTAGGACACAACTCATGAACAGTAAGAGATGATGAGGCCATGAGATGGAAGAACTCACTGGGCATTATTGAGGTATAATATTTATAAGGCCTTATGGACAGGGAAGAAATTTTGAGAGTTCTATGCCAAAAATAAGTGATGTTAGTGCTCCACAAAGAGATTAGAATATGAGAGGTGATTTATCAGTTGTTTCAGAACAAGGACATTCCATAGAGTAGGAGAACAGAGTTCCTGATAGGATCACATGGTGTTTGGATATGTTTTCACTGCACTCCTAGGAAGGATTTTACAAAGGCTTTGAGAAGGTTATCATTTATATCATCAATCTGATCCATTCACTTCTGGGGAGAGTTATTAAACTTCAACTTATATCTAGGTCATGCAGGCAGCTATGTGCTGATGATTTCAGGGACCTAGATCCCCCATATTATTACATTCATATTTTAAGCAGGATTTGCTCTTACAATTCATCATGCAATTGACCATAGCTTAATATGTATTTGAAATGATATTGATGACTTTTATTTTTTAAAGAGGTATTTTTAGGTGATATTCTTGTTATTAAAAAAATATATAGCATCTGATCTAAATTATTGGCAGGTAGCATATGTGGACACTTTCTAATATAATTATGTTTTGATTTTTTATTTCTCTTTATTCAGTGATAATGAAAAGAGAGAATGGTGAGTGATAATTATCTTGGTCTTAAAAAAGGATTTTAACCTTCAAAATCCAAGAACAATCCATAAATAAGTTAAAAATTTTTAAACAAAATCAAATTCAAATTAATGAAGTAATTATTGATGTTCTAATGTAGTGTTAAGAGGTAAATAAAATATGTTTTGTCTACTTTTAAAATTCTAAGTGTCACTTTCTCAACATGGAGACGGTTGTTAAGCTTAAATGGAGGTTAAGATGTGCCAGCTTGTGTTTTGTGAGGACTAGGACTCTGATTTATTTCATCTGCCTCATTCAGAAAAGATCATTGATTTCTTGTGCTTATATATATCAACTCTCTTATATGTGCCTGGTGCTTGAAAAACAATAATGGTAAAAGGAACAAAAACAGAATGGATCCCAATTTGTATTGAGGTTTCTATTGTGGAATAGATGTTCAATTACATTTACAAAGTAAATGCCAAATTATTATTCTAATAAGTGCCATGAAAAGGGAACCTGGTGCAAGAAGAATATACACTAGAGGGATTTGGCCTATATATAATGTCATAATACCTGAAGAAGTGTTGATGGAGTTGACATCATTGGTAATGAATGGAATAAATGGATCAATGTGAGCCCACCTGCAGGGCAGGGAGCTGAGAGCACACTACCCTCTGGGTTGAACAAACACGTGATTCTATCAGGGTTGACAATACTGACCAGGCGATTCTGGTGTAGAAAACTCAGTCAAGACTACAACGTACATACACAAATACCAGGAAATGCAAAGATTCTTTGGGCATGCTAAAAGTTTTGAACATTGCAGACAAAGGAGCACCATGAATAATTTTATATTAAAAATGTCATATTTATTGTGTGTAATGAATGAATTAGATGATCAGAGTTAAAATGTTGCAGAGGGAAGTTAAATGGAATTCCCTTGGGAGTTTCACTCATAAATAAGTAGGTCTAAAAACTCAATTCACTTTAACTCATTTAATATTGAATATTTATTCTTCAAGGTCATAAATTGTTTTTTACTTAGTCTTGTTATGCAAATCCTTTAGTCTGTTATCAAATTAATGAAAATTTTTCTAGTGAAGGAAGAACTCCCATATAACACTTCTTCATTTATGTATTTTTTATTTAATTTTTAAACTTTATTTTTAGAGAAATTTTAGTGTTATGTTTATGAAAAAATACACATAAAGTGTAGGAAATTCCCATATAATCCCCTCACAGTTACTCATATTAGTGTACTCCTAGATTAGTCTGGTATGTTTGGTACAGGTGAAATCTCCTACTGTCCAATTCTTTGAGCTTGCTCTAGATAACCAACAAAATGATGATGATGGACATCTCCCATCCCAATGGGGAATATTTGTAGCTGCAGATAGGATAATTCTTTCCATCTGCCTTGTGGTATCTGAGTCCCCTGTCATCCAGGTGGTCTCTGTTTCCTTTTATGATTTATTTGTTTATTTTTATTTATTTACATCTTTATTTGTTCATCCATTCATTCACTCATTGACTCATTCAATCCCTCATTCATTTTGGTTTATGTCAAGGTGGAGAAATGTAAGTGATTATTGAATTGATTTTGTTAAGGAACTAAGTTCTATAGTTAGTTGATCTGGGTTTAAATTCCATCTTTATTTCTTAGAAGTTTCTTGGTCTTGCAAAATTCTTACACCACCTGAAGAATGTTTTTGTTTTTAATTTTGAAAAAGACTATAATAATGATATTTATGACATAGCATTATTTTCTGTATTAAAAAGTGCATATACCTAAAAATCTTGACTTATTTTGAGTTATTAATAGAAGTGTTAATAGTAGTAGTAGTAATAATAGCTTTCATGATTTTAGTTATTGACCTGGAAAAGACACAATTGATTAAAGCAATGTTCAGGACTCCTTGCAATCAACATGGAACAGCTCTATTTAGACTTAAATCAGTTCTTTCAGTGAATCTATAAACTGGACAATTTAAATTATCATGTAGGAAATATAATCCATCATTACACTGAATTATTCTACTCCACATGTTTTTTGTAGTTATATTGTACTAGATACAGCCTGGCCCTAACTAATCATAAAATATTTTTGCCATAATACCAAAAATCATTAACTTGTTCATGTAGAGCTGTTAAAGTAAGTTTTGATATTATTTGCATTTCTATTTTCATTATTATCCACTAATTTTAATTTATTTTTCAGTCAGCTGAATTCTCATCGAAATATGCTAAGTTTTAATTTAGTATTTTATATTTAGCTAGTAATTCCCTTTAAGGAAGATGATTCAATAGAGAAAAATAACACAATTCAGGCTTTCCTCAGGACTTGGTTATTGATTAAGTTTACACTTTTCTGAGGAATCAGTTTTACCTAGTCCAATCTCCACACACCAATGTTACCAGAAGAAAAAATATTTTGACCTTCAAAGACCACACTCCACCCTAAAATAAAACTGACCAGGGCATGAAGACAGAATTCAAACTGCATGTACCATTTGGGTTTACAATATGTGGGGAGGGGGAAGCCTCCCTTTATAGGCTCTTAAATGAAATTGGAAAACTACCCTATTTCACACACTACTACTCCTAACCTATGATACACCATGAAGGGTATCAGCAAGGGGTTTGCAGAGTTGATGCAGGATTGTTTTTCCTACCTTAGTTAACTGCTATTCCCATCAAGGTTTTGGGGGCATCCTGGTACTCATGGGGAGTTCCAAAACTGTTAAGTAGGTGACACTATATTCTCTAAGTGGTCCTCACCTGCCCAGGTGGGCAGCCACCCTCCCACATGGATATTACAAGCCAACTGAGGATTTCCCCTATGGATTCTCCTTTGCCTGAGCACATGCACACAACTGCCAGTCTCCTGGCTCATGGCTCACCTGTTGTTACAACCCAATTCCTGAAGGTCATGAGATGGTGAGGCCAAGAGAACAAAGAACACATCTGGCATTTAGTCAGGCTTAAGATTTATTGGGACTTTCAGACAGTGAATAATCTTTGACAGTGGCAGGCCATAGAATAATTGAAGTTACTGCTCCACAAAGAGATGAGAAAATGAGAGGTGATTTATAAGTGGTTTCATAACAAGGACATTCCATATGGCAGAAGAATAGAGTTCATGTTAGGGTCACATGAAGCTTACACATGGGGTGTGAAAATGTTTTTACAGTGCCCCAAGGAAGTACATTTATAAAGGACATTAACAACTTTGGGAAGTTTATAGTTTATGGTTCCATCTATGCACTCCTTCCCTTCTGGGGATTAAATTTAATTTATGTCTAGGTCAAGTTGGCATCTAAGTGTTGAGGAAGTAGGGTGACCTGGATCACCACACTATTGCATTCATATTGTAAGCCAGAATATTTCTTACAATACTTCATGAAATTGGCCAAAACTTACTATGTATGTGAAATGATATTGACAACTTTTATTTTTAAAAAGGTATTTTTAGCTGGTTTTCTTATTTTTATAAAAATATATAACATCTAATCTGGATTATCTGCATGTAGCATATGGGGGCACTTTCTAACATTGTTTTGTTTTTATCTTTTATGTTGGGGATGATAATGGCAGCATATAATAATCACCTTCAGCAATGCCGATAACTTGGAACATGGCCGCCTGGGTTAAAACAACAACAGCCTGAGCTATAATTAGCCGTCTTCCCAGAAGTCCTAGCAGTTCGTGACAAAAGCCCTAAATCTGCCACCTCCCTAGCGACAGTGACCACCAATCATAGACTGCCACCCATCCACCCATCCTTAGTAGTCACTTAGTAGCCACCCCCTCTCCCCTGAAAGCATATATACCCTGCCTTTTCAATAAACTTTTGCAGCTTGATCAGAATCCTGTCTTGCTGTCATTCTTTGTGCCTCTTGTCCCATATCTTTCTTCCCTTATAGGAGCTGGAGCACCAGATTAACTGTCCCATGGGCCAGGACAACTGGCGCCCAAAGTGGGGCTCGGAGTCTACGAGGACAAGTATGCCGCACTCAAGGAGGGAGCGCTCCCACACTCACCGCAACCGGGATTGCCACGAGGGACTCGCTCATGTGACAGATCCATTCAGCTGTTGATCAGTGCCAGTGCAACAAGGAAAGGAGAAAAGAAGAAAAGTAAAGGTAAGCCCCCACCCTCGCTATGGTACAAGCTACTTCCCAACATGAAATATATGTTAGTCAGGTCAAACAATCGCTCAAGGCACGAGGAAATAGAGTTAAAAAAAAGGATCTTGTGTATTTCTTTGATTTCTTACTAAGAACTTGCCCTTGGTTCACTAGAGAAGGTACTATAGATTATAAATGCTGGCTTAGGGTCGGAGACTGTCTAAAAGACTACTATCGAACCTTTGGTCCTGAAAAGATTCCCGTCACTGCCTTTACCTACTGGAATGTCATTAATGAAATCCTAAAAGCCCATGCCTCTGCCCCAGATATTCAAAAACTCTGTAAAGAGGGGGAAGAAGTTTTGAAAGAGCACTCTTGCCCCGCTTCAGAAAACAACTCAGTAATCATTGACATGTCCGAAATGCCTGAAAACCCTCTTAATGAGGACCCAAGTAGAAGTGAACCCAACACCCCTGTTAGTCAGACTGGCCCCTTGCCCGATCAGTGTACGGGGGACCCAAATAAAAACAAACTGAACACCCCTGTCAATCAGGCTGGTTTATTATCCCATCAGTGTAGAAATGAAACAAAGGCTGACATCTTTTCCTCCTTGGAAGATAATTCCCCCGTTCCGACCGCCTCCTTACGTGCCCGCCATTTCACAACTATCATGTCCTCCCCTTTACCTAGTCACATCTCTGCCTCAGTTCCATGCCCTAGAAGAGGCCACGGAAAATCTCCAGCATAATTTCAGGGAAGCCTTTCAGCACCTCCGCTTAGCAACCCAGAATATCGCAGCCCTTGCCCTCCCAGAGAATATAGAGAATGCCCCCTCATCGCACCCACATTACACCCACCATGCTTACGCTTTCCCAGTCATGCATAGTTAGAATCGGCTTGCTCCTGCTACCGCTAGCCCCCGTGCTAGTTCGTGAAATGGCGGCGCTAACTCTCAAAATGGTGCTGATTCCCAAAATGGTGCTGACTCCCAAAATGGCGATGGTAGTTCCCAAAATGGCGACTCTAGCAGTGAGAGCGAGAGAGACGGTAAGTCAGAGGTCCATAACTCTAGTGAAGATGAGCAGAAAAAGGACAGTACCACTTCCATGGCCAAATATAAAAAACTCAGTTTAAAATATCTGGAAAAGCTAAAGAAGGCAGTGAACGATTATGGCGCTACCGCCCCTTTCACGCTCGCCTTATTAGAAAACATCAGTGAAAAGGAATTTATTCCTAATGATTGGTCGCATTTAGCCAGAGCCACCCTATCCAGCAGAGATTTCCTTTTATGGAAATCAGATTATGAAGAAAATTGCAAAAATTTTGCCACACGCAATGCTCGATAAACCGCCTCCAAAAAAATGGACTTTAAGTAAATATTTAGGTCAAAGCCTTTATCATCAAAATGATAAGCAAGCTCAGTTCCCCCCAGGGCTCCTCGCGCAAGTACAAACGGCCGCACTCAGAGCATGGAAAATACTCCCACAGAAGGGCTCCGCCACTTCCTCTCTTGCTAAACTCAGACAGGGGCCCTGAACGGTACTGTGAATTCCTCAGTCACCTGCAAAACATGGCCGAACGTTTGTTTGGAGCTAGCGAAAATGAAAGTGATTTCATTAAACACTTGGCCTATGAAAATGCTAATACTACCTGCCAAGCAGCCATCTGCCCTTTTCGCAATACCGATCTTAACAATTACATAAAACTTTGTTCTAATATCGGACCCACTCAAAATCTGGGAATAGCTATCGGTGCTGCCCTCCAGAAATTTATGGTAGAGCCCAAATCTCCAACGTGTTATAACTGTAAACAACCTGGCCATTTTTCAAAAAATTGTCCTGTGCCACAGGCTAAACCTCCCCTACTCATTGTTAACAGACCCCGTTACCGTCATCCATTTGCCCTCGCTGTAAGAAAGGATTCCATTGGGCAGCCGCATGCCATTCTCAAACAGAAGTAAATGGCCAACTCCTCAAGCCTAGATACCAGGGAAACTCCAAGTGGGGCCGGCCCCAGGCCCCGCCCAGGACAAACCCAGGGGCAATATGGTTTGTCCAGCCATCTCCAATCGCAGTGCCTGCACTCCCATGCTGCCGTATCTCAGATTTATGGAGAGCAACAGCAGGGAGCGCAAGAATGGACCTCTGTGCCACCTCCGAATCAATATTAACCCCAGAAAATAGTCCTCTCCTCTTACCAACAGGAGTCTATGGGCCAATGCCCCCAAATACCTTTGGTTTCATTTTAGGTAGAGCCAGTGCTGCCCTACATGGAATACAAATAGTTCCAGGGATACTGGATAATGACTTTAAGGGCGAAATTCAAATAATTGCAGCAACTTCAAATGATCTTATCTCTATTCCTCAAGGCACTCGAATAGCACAGCTTGTAATACTTCCCCTTCAGCATATCAACTCCAATTTTAAAAGCCTCCAGCGACCCGCAAAAGAGCCTGGATCTTCCGAAGTTTTTTGTGCACAGCCAATATCTCATAATCGGCCCACTTTAAAACTTAAAATAAATGGGAAAACATTTGAGGGAGTCTTAGATACAGGAGCTGATGCCACGATTATATCCTCAAACCACTGGCCTAAGTCCTGACCCCTCACGGCCGCTGCCACTCACCTAAGTGGAATAGGTGGAGCCACAAACCCTCTGCAAAGTTCACAAGTTCTAAAATGGGAAGATGAGGAAGGGAACCCTGGCACAGTTGTGCCATACATTGTCCCCCATCTCCCTATCAGTCTCTGGGGTAGAGATATCCTAACCCAAATGCAAGATTTTATGTGCGTCCTAATGACACGGTTGCTGCACAAATGCTAAAAATGAATTTTCTCCCTGGCAAAGGCCTAGGCAAGACTAATCAAGGAATAAAACAGCCCATTCCCATGGCACGGAAAATAGATAGAACAGAATTTGGGTTCCCTCAAAATTTAACCTGATGGCTGTTGACATCCCTGTACCCCATGCTGAAAAAATTTCTTGGAAGTCCGTAGAACCAGTATGGGTTGCTCAGTGGCCCCTAACTCAGGAAAAAACACGGGCGGCAATAAAGTTAGTACAGGAACAACTTAATGCCGGCCATATTGAACCTACTCAGTCCCCTTGGAACACTCCTATTTTTGTTATAAAAAAGAAATCAGGCAAATGGAGACTGTTACAACATTTACGTGCATAAATAAGGCTATGGTACCCATGGGGGCGTTACAGCCTGGTCTCCCCTCGCTGGTCGCCATCCCTGCTGATTATCATAAATTAGTTATAGATTTAAAAGTTTGCTTTTTCTCTATACCTCTTCACCCAGAAGACAGACAATATTTTGCCTTTAGTGTCCCTCAAATTAATTTTCAAGGGCCTATGCCCCGGTTTAAATGGAAAGTTCTACCACAGGGCATGGCCAATAGTCCAACCTTATGCCAGAAATTTGTCGCTGAGGCCGTTAACCCTATCAGACGATTGTGGCCACAGATCTACATTCTCCATTATATGGACGATGTTCTGTTGGCAGGACAGACTGTTACACAGCTATAGTCTTGCTTTCAAGACCTCCTTAAGAGTCTAACAACAAAAGGTCTTCAAATAGCCCCTGACAAAATACAAATGTCCAACCCCTTTTCTTATCTGGGGTTCGAACTCTGGCACCAGCAAGTTTTAACACCCCGCATTCAATTGCGATTCTCGCATTTACAAACACTCAATGATTTTCAAAAACTCTTAGGAGACATTCAGTGGCTTCGCCCCTACCTAAAACTATCCACTGAAACTCTTCTACCACTCTATAATATCCTAAAAGGAGACGCAAATCCCTCCTCCTCTCGGACCTTAACCCCAGAAGCACTCCAGACACTTGCTGTAGTAAACCGAGCTATCCAAAACCAAATTTGCTTTCAAATAAACTATCCCCAACCTTTATACTTCATAATTTTTGCCTCAACTCACAGACCTACAGGTGTATTCTGGCAATCCAGTTTAAAACAGCCAAATGGCCGAGGTCATCCACTACTCTGGATTTACCTCCCAGCTACTCCAACAAAGGTGCTCTCGCTGTATGTTACACTCACTGCTGCCCTCATAATTAAAAGTCGACAAACTAGCCGCCAGCTATTTGGGAAAGATCCCGATTCCCTTATTGTCCCATACACCCAAGATCAGATCCATTGGCTTTTTTCAAACCGATGACGAGTGGGCTATTGCATGCTCTTCGTTCCAGGGTGATATTGATAATCATTATCCAAGTGACCCATTAATTCAGTTTGCTAAAATTCATCAGTTTACCTTTCCCAAAGTTACAAAAATGAGGCCGATAGACTCAGTTATCCTAGTCTTTACTGATGGCTCAGCTAATGGAACTGTGGCATATGTTATCCAGGGTCAGACATTTTCCATAACCTCCCCCTATGCTTCAGCTCAACTTGTCGAACTCTATGCGGTCATACAGGTTTTTTTCCCATTTACAAGACCAACCTTTCAATCTATACACTGATAGTGTGTATATAGCTCAGTCTGTTCCATTATTGGAAACAACCCCATTTATTAAACTATCCACCAATGCAGTCCCCTTATTTTCAAAACTACAGAAGTTAATTCTTACACGGCAGCTCCCCTTTTTCATAGGACACCTCCGTGCCCATCAATGCTTACCAGGCCCCCTAGCGGAGGGCAATGCATTGGCAGATGCTGCCACTCAACTCATATGTCCTAAACTTTGTGATCCTCTAACCTTGGCCTCCCAAGCTCATGCCCAACACCATTTAAATGCAAACACTCTCCACCTAAAATTTAACCTTACAAGGGAACAGGCAAGGGACATTGTTAAAGCTTGTAAAAACTGTGTGACACAGCTACCGGTCCCTCACCTGGGAGTCAACCCAAAAGGACTCGTCCCAAACAAAATTTGGCAAATGGACGTCACCCATTTTGCAAGTTTTGGACAGCTTAGATATGTTCATGTTTGTGTTGACACATTTAGTGGATTCATTCAGGCCAGCCTACAAACAGGGGAGGCTTCAAAACATGTTATCTCTCATTTGCTACATTGTTTTACCATATTAGGCCCCCCTAAGCTCCTTAAAACAGATAATGGACCTGGATATACTGGGAAAAACTTCCAAACCTTCTGCCAGCAATTGAATATCAAACATATTACAGGATTACCATACAACCCCCAAGGTCAGGGGATGGTAGAACGGGCGCACTGCACCTTAAAAAATGCTCTGTGCCGCATGGCCGAAAGTACCCTCAACCTCACTAAGCAACGTCCTTGGGACCTTCTACACCATGCCCTTTTTGCCCTTAACTTCCTAACCCTAGATGTCAATGGACATTCTGCTGCTGACAGGCATTGGCATCCTAAAACACAGTGCAACAAGCCCCTGTCATGTGGCGTGACCCCGTAACATCAAAATGGAATGGGCCTGACCCCGTCATCATCTGGGGATGAGGCTCTGCTTGCATATATGATCAGGAAAAAGGAGGCCCTCGCTGGCTCCCAGAAAGACTGATAAGACATGTTAATTCCTTGCCATTGGAACCCACCCCACATTCCGCCCAATTCCCCTTCCCCCAAATAACAATTCTTCCAGGGTATGGCCTCCCCTCCCTGAGAAGCCTGTTCTTCTCTTCTTTCTTCCAGTCTGCCTTCAAACATACTCCTGCTCATGGAAACCTTCCGCCGATGCAACACTGCACTACCCCGGGACTTCTCCTGTGCAGCCTCGCCACCAGCATTGGAATTCTTCTGCTGTTCATCGGTGCCCCTAGCGATTGGACGCCTGCACACAAGCTCCTGCTCATTTCATTTTCAGTAATGTATATAAGCTTGCTTATTGCCATCACCTGCCTTTTATAACTTTCCCTGCCTTTTAGCAGCACAAACATGCTAAGCCTCTCGCCGCTCCAGCTTATCACCCTCCACCTTCCTTTTCTTATTGTCATTCCATATGGGGAAACTAGCAATCCTCATCAGCCTTATAAATGGACTCTTTCTAGATGGGAGGATTCCCAAGTCCTACTAACCAGTTACTACCTCCCCCACCTTTATTGCCCCAATTAGCAAGCTCTTCTATCATCCATCGCTCCCGAAGAATTTTCGTGATCCATATCTCAATAATCAGGATGTTTGCCTCTGTCCCAGTTCCGCCCCAGGGCGTTTGTACTGCAATCAGCCCGCATATTACTGTTGTGCCTACTGGGGATGCAAAACATTGGCTACTGGGTGGTCACCCCCAATTACTGACCAATTCCTCATGGTGCAATTTGCCCCTGCTGGATGCACTCAACCATCTTGGCCTGAAACCTTGAAACTACCACCAGGTAAAACTCCCTGTGCCAGTCTCGCCCTCTCCATTCGAAGCCTTACAGATCCCTCTTGGGTCATCGGTCGAACCTGGGGAATCAAATTATATCTCTCCGGCCCTGACCCTGGCACGCTCCTGCTTATAAAAAAGGAACTGGTGGAAGTAAATCCTGATCCAATAGGCCCTAATGAAATTCTGTTCCCTCCTTCACTCAGTTCTCCTGCCACTCCCCTCACTTTAAATAGGTCTGCAATTGCAGCAGGGGTGCTTGCTACGTTCAATTTTACCCCTTCCACCCCTAAACCTACCGTCAATAATCCACTCTGGCAAATACTTAATGCTACCTTTCTTGACCTAAACGCTTCCCATCCCAACCTTACTCGCAATTGCTGGTTATGTCTTTCTGTTAAACCCCCTATTATGATGCTGTAGCCCTTAATGCCACCTTTAATACTTCCTCTAATGACAACCCCCCACAATGTCAGTGGAACGCAGACAAAACTGGTGGCCTCACTATACAATCCGTCCTGCACACCGGACGGTGTGTCGGCAATGTCTTCGGTAACATTTCTGCCACCTTAACTAAGGCATGTGTACATTTATCCCCTCCATCTCAGAATAAATTTTACATTCCCCCTGAAGGGGCAAAATGGCTGTGCTCCTCATCAGGGCTTACTCCCTGTGTGGCCACAACAACCCTCAATAGCTCAGGAGAAGTGTACGTCTTGGTTGTTGTCCTCCCCCATGTCCTTTACCATCGTGAGGAAGACCTCTATCGGCATTGGGACGAGCAGCCTTCTGTTACCATAACTAAACAAAAAAGAGAAATTATTACTGCTGTTACCATTGCTTCTCTTTTAGGTATTGCCGGTATAGCCGCTGGGACTACATCTGCCATCCTCCAACATCAAGGTCTCTCTCACCTAAGAGCTACAGTAGACGAAGACTTAGCCCGCATTGAAACCTCCATCACCCATCTTGAAAAATCCCTTACATCCCTATTGGAGGTCATTCTCCAGAATAGAAGGGGCTTAGACCTACTTTTCCTTAAACAAGGAGGGCTTTGTGCCGCACTGGGCGAGGAGTGTTGCTTCTACACTGACCACTCAGGAATAATTAAGGATTCCATGACTAAACTTAGGGGAGGAATAGCAAATAGCAAACGTGAACTAGAGGCCCAAGGGGGCCCCTCTTGTGGATTCAACGGAATCCTCCCTTATCTCCTCCCTATACTAGGCCCCATAATTACCTTACTTCTTATACTATCCTTTGCACCTTGGGCCATAAGAAGAATAATACAGCTAATTAGAGATCAGGTTAATTCTATCCTAGGCAAGCCTATTCAAATACATTATCACCGGCTTCACCTCGCTGACCAAGGTGTAAAACCAGAATACTTAGATGCTGCCCACCCTGCAGGGTAAGAAACCCCCTCCTACGGGAACAGCATATCACTCAAAAATATGCTACTAGCCTTTGCTAGGATTGGTAACGCTGGGTGCGAGGCAAAGCACGGCAAAGGAGGGCTGAAACAATCAAGGCCTTTTTTGAGCTCCTTGAGAAGTATGCCTCATTTGCATAGGGGTTCACTCTGCAAAAACCTCCCCTCCCCACAAAAACAGGGCCACAAACAACCTGGGGAATGAGGCCACTACTTCCCCCAGCAGGTTAATGCCAAAAGGATGCTTCATCCACATCCTTCCTCCATCCTTTTGAAAAACAAAGGGAGGAGATGTTGGGGACGATAATGGCAGCATATAATAATCACCTTCAGCAATGCCGATAACTTGGAACATGGCCGCCTGGGTTAAAACAACAACAGCCTGAGCTATAATTAGCCGTCTTCCCAGAAGTCCTAGCAGTTCGTGACAAAAGCCCTAAATCTGCCACCTTCCTAGTGACAGGGACCACCAATCATAGACCGCCACCCATCCACCCATCCTTAGTAGCCACTTAGTAGCCACCCCCTCTCCCCTGAAAGCATATATACCCTGCCTTTTCAATAAACTTTTGCAGCTTGATCAGAATCCTGTCTTGCTGTCATTCTTCGTGTCTCTTGTCCCATATCTTTCTTCCCTCGTAGGAGCTGGAGCCCCAGGTTAACTGTCCTGCGGGCCGGGACACTTTTATTTCTCTTTTTTCAGGGGAAATGATAAAGTGGAATGGTGAGTAATATTTATTTTTTTCTTAGACACTATTTGATCTTTCAAAATCCAATAATATCCCAAAATTGAGTTTTAAAATTATTATAACAAAATCAAAACTCACATTTAATGAAATGTTTTTTGATGTTCTAAAATACTGTTGAGAGGCAACTAAAATATCTTTTGTCTATTTATTAAATTCTAAATGTAAGTTTTTCAACATGAAGATAGTTACTAGGCTGAAGTGTAGATTAAGATGTGCCAGCTTGGGTTTTGTGAGGACTGGGACTCAGTTTTTTCATCTGTCTCATTCTGAAAATTTCATTGATTTCTTGTTCATATAGAAATGAACTAACATGTGATTGGTGCTTGAAAAACAATAATGGAAAAATAAAAGAATAAGAGAATGGATCTCTATTTGTATCGAGGTATCTATTGTGGAATAGATGTACAATTACATGTACAAAATAAATGCCAAATTATTATTCTAGCAAGTGCCATGAAGAGGGATCTTCATGCAATAAGAATATATACTAGAGGGATTTGTCCTATGTATGATGTCATAGATTTCCTGAAGCAGTGTTGATGGACTTGAGATCAGTGGTAATGAATGGAATAGATAGGTCAATGAGAGCCCACCAGGTGCAGGAAGAGAGCAGAGAGCTCCCTACCTTCTGGGTTGAACAAACACTTGAATCTGTCAGAGGTGACATATATTGACCAGGGGATTCTGGTGCAGAAAACCCAGTCAAGACTGCAAGGTACATATGCAAATATGAGGAAATGCAAAGTTTCTTTGGGCATGCTTAGAGTTTTGAACATTGCAGACAAAGAAGCATCATGACTAATATTATATTTAAAATGTCACTTTTATTGTGTGTAAGGAATGGATTAGATGTTCAGAGTTAAACGTTTGCAGAGGGAAGTTAAATGGAAATTCCTTGAGAGATACACTTATATAAATATAACGGTCCAAAATGTGAATTCATATTATTTTATTTAATAGTCAATATTTGTTCTTCAAAGACACAAATTGTTTTTATTATTTAGTCACTATGCAAATCCCTTAGTTTGTTATCTAGTTAATTTTTTTTTCCAGTGAAGAAAGGACTCCCATGTAACACTTCTTCATTTCTTTAATTATTTATTTGATTTTTAAACTTTATTTTTGGGAAAATTTTAGATTTATATTTAAGAAAAAATACACAAAAAGTATAGGGAATTCCCATAGAGCTCCCATCCCTTACACTCACACTCAGTTACCCATGTTAGTGACCTTTTAGATTAGTATGGTATATTTGGTACAGGTGACAAATCCTACTGTCTGATTCTTTGAGCTTGCCCTAGGCAACCACAAAATGATGATGATGGGCAGCTCCCATCCCAAAAAACAGGGAGTGTTTGTAGCTGTAGACAGGATAATTCCTTCCATCTGCTCTGTGGTATCTGGTCCCCTCCCATCCTCGGGCTCTCTGTTTCCATTTAAGTTTTGTTTATTTATTTATTTATTTATGTATATATATATATATATATGTATGTATGTATGTATGTCTTTGTTCATCCATTCATTCATTTATCCATTCACTCAATCATCATTCATTTTAGTTTATCTCAAGGAAGAAAAATGTAAGTGACCTTAATATTAATATTTTAGAAAAGTAGGCTCTAGAGACATATGGTCTGGGTTTAAATTCCTGCTCTATTACTTAGAAGAATCATTATTTTGAAAAGATTTTTAACCTCCTGAGGCAATTTTTTTTTTTAATTTAAAAAGACTACAATAATGGCATTTATGACACAAACTTTTACTCTGTATTAAAAAGTTAATATATCTATAAATCTTGACACATATGGGGTTATTAATATTAGTGGTAGTAGTAATAATAATAATAGCTTTCATCGTTTTAGTTATTGTACCTGGAAAAGACAAGATCGTTTTGAGGAAAATTTCAGGACAACTTGAAAACAAACTGGTCAACTCTCTTTAGTTTTCCCTCAGTTCTTTCTGTGAATTTACAAATTGGACAATCATATGATCATGTAGGAAATAAAATTTATCATCAGACTGAATTATTCTATTCCATATATTTGTAGTTATGTTGATTTAAATATAGCCTGGTCCTAAGTAATCATAAAATGTTAATTAGTATAACACCAAAAATCATTAATTTGTACATGTAAAGATATGAAAGGAATTTTTGATATTAGTTACAGTTCTATTTTCACCATTATCGGCTAATTTTCACTTAGTTTTTAAATCAACTCAACACTCAAAAAATGTGCCAAGTTTTAATTTAGTGTTGTGTATTCACCTTGTAATTCCCTTTAAGGAAGATAATTCCTTATAGAAAATAAATAATACAATTCAGCCTCTGTCCAGGACATGGTTAGAATTAACTTTACACTACCTTGTTGAATCATTTTTACTTGGCCCAGTCTCCACACACCAAAGTTACTGGAATAAAAAAACATTTTGACATTCAAATTCCACATTCCACCCCCCCAAAAAAATAACCAGGGCATAGAGACAGAAACTAACGTGCTTGATAATGTTTGGCTACCCCAATACATGGGGAAGGGCAAGACTCACTTTCTTGGCTCTGAGAAAACACTGGAGAACTGCCCCATTGCACAATTACCACTTCTAAATGTGATACACCACAAAGGGTGTCAGTAGTGGGTTTGCAGATTGTTTTCCCTGTCTTAGTTAACTGCTACTCCCATCAGGGTCTTTGGGGGCATTCCCATTCTCACGTGGAGTTCCACAACTATCAAGCAAAAACTGACTCCATATTCTCTAAGTGGTCCCCCTGCCCAAGAGGGCAGCCACTTCTCCCCACATGGACACTACAAGCCAACCCAGTATTTCCCTGATGTATTCTCCTTTGCCTGACACATGCACATGACTGAAAGGGGTCCTTATTTCTCCTGGGTCATGGCTCACCAGTTGTTACAACCCAACTCCTGAAGGAGATGAGATGGTGAGGCCATGAGACCAAAAAACACACCTGGCATCTAGTCAGGTTTAAGCATTATTAGGCCTTGCAGACAGGGAAGAATCTTTGACAGTGTCAGGCCAAAGAATAAGTGAAGTTATCTCTCCATAAGGAGATGAGAAAATGAGAGGTGATTTTTAAGTTGTTTCAGAAGAAGGACATTCCATAGGATAGGAAAACAGTGTTCCTGTTAGGGTCACAAGAAGCTTATACATGGGGTGTGGAGATATTTTTACTGTGCTCCTAGGAAGGATGTTTATAAAGGACATTAACAGCTTAGGGAAGATTATAGTTTACAATGCCATCTATGCATTCTTTCTATTCTGGGGAGGGTAATTAAACTTTTACTTATGTCTAGGTGATTTTTGCACCTATGTGCTGAGGACTTAGGGGGACCAGGGTCACCCACACTATGACATTCATATTGTAAGAGGGAATTTTTCTCACAATTCATCATGAAATTGACCATTGCATAGTATGTATGTGAAATGATATTGACAACTTTATTTTTAAAGCAGTATTTAGAGCTGATTTTCTTTTTTATAAAAATATAACATCTTGTGTGGATTATCTGTAAGTAGCATATGGGACATTTTCTAACATAATTTTGTTTTTATCTGTTATTTCTCTTTATTCAGAGGAAATAAGAGAGAAGAATGGTGAGTGATATTTATTTTTGTCCTGGACAGTATTTGAACCTACAAAATCCAATAATATCCCAAAATTGAATTTTAAAATTATTATAAGAAAATCAAAGCTCACAGTTAATTAAATGCTTATTGATGTCCTAAAATAATATTGAGAGACCACCAAAAATTTTTTTCTACTTTTAAAATTCTACATGTAAGTTACTCAACATATGGATAGTTAGGCTTAAATGGAGGATAAGATGTGCCAGTTTGTGCTTTGTGAGGATTGGGTCTCTGAGTTCTTTCATCTGCCTAATTCTATCAAGTTCAGTGATTCCTTGTGAATGTAAAAATCAACTCTCTAATATGCTTTTGGTGCTTGAGAAACATTACTGAAAAAAGAAAAAAAGAGAGAATGGATCCCCACTTGCATTGAAGCTTCTCTTATGGAATAGACAGACATTTACATGTATAGAATAAATGCCAAAGTAATATTTTAATTAGTGCCATGAAGAGGGAACTTGGTGCAATAAGAATATACACTAAAGGGATTTGGCCTAGGTATGAGGTCATACGTTTCCTGAAGAAGAGCTAATAGAGTTGAGATCAGCAGTAATGAATGGAATATATAGGTCAATGAGAGACCAGCATGTGCAAAGCAGGGAGCAGAGCACACACTATACTCTGGGTTTAGCACACACATGATTCTATCAGGGTTGTCATATACTTACAATGGGATTCTGGTGCAGGAAACCCAGTCAAGACTACTAGGTATGTAGGCAAAGACCAGGAAATGCAATGTTTTGGGGGCATGCTAAGAATTTTGAACATTGCAGGAAAAAGAGCATCATGAATTGATTTATATTTCAAAATATCATTTTTATTTATTGTAAAGAATGGATTATATGATTACAGTTAAAAGTTTTCAGGGAGAAAATTTAAATGGAATCCCCTTGGGAGATACACTGGTATAAAAAATATAGGTCCAAAAAGTCCATTCATTCTAACTTATTTAATATTCAAAATATTTTCTTAAAGTCACAAATTGTTTTTATTCTTTAGTCACTGTGTAAATCCCTTTGTCTGTTATCTAATTAATGAATTTTTTCCAATGAAGAAAGAACTCCCATATAACATTTCATTTCTTTATTTGTTTTTTAATCTTTATTTTTAGATTAATTTTAGATTTATTTTTAAGAAAAAAAAATACACAAAAAGTATAAGAAATCCCCATATGAACCCCCTCTCTTCCACCCACACGCAGTTACACTTACTATGACCTCTTTGATTAGTGTGGTATATTTGCTTCAGGTGACTACTCTTACTGTCCAGTTCTTTGAGCTTGCCTTAGACTTCCAACAAAATTATGATGATGGACAGTTCCCATCCCAAAAAATGGGGAGGGTTTGTAGCTGCAGACAGTATAATTCCTTCCATCTGCTCTGTGTTATCTAGGTCCCCTATCATTCTGGTGTTCTCTATTACTTTTCAAGATTTATTCTTTCTTTCTTTCTTTCTTTCTTTCTTTCTTTCTTTCTTTCTTTCTTTCTTTCTTTCTTTCTTTCTTTCTTTCTTCTTTCTTTCTTTCTTTCTTTCTCTCATTCATTCATTCATTTTTTTCATGTCAAGACTGAAAAAAGTGATTATTAGATTAATTTTTCAAAAAAGTATCTGGATATAAATTCCAGCTCTATTAGAAGTTTTATGATTTTGCAAAAGATTTTTAACCTCCGAAGTCATGTTTTTCTTTTACTGTAAAAGTTCTATAATAATGGTATTTAGGACATAGGGTTATACTCAGTATTTAAAAGTTTATATATCTCTAAAAATCTTGACACATATCGGGTTATTAAGAGTAGTGGTCATAGTAGTAGTAATAATAGCTTTTATTGTTTTAGTTATTGAATCCGGAAAAGATAAGATGGATTTAAGGCAATATTCAGGACTCCATGAAAAAAAAATGGATCAACTCTATTTAGTTTTCACTCAGGTCTTTCTGTGAATTTATAAATTGGACAATTTAAATTATAATGTAGGAAATATAATTTATCATCAGACTCATTTATTCGACTCTACATGTTTTTTGTAGTTGAATGGACCTAGATACAGCCTGGTTCTGACTAATCATGAAATGTTGATTATCATAATACCAAAAAGCTTTATCTTGTACATGTAGAGTTTTGAAAGGATTTTTTGATATTAGTTACAGTTCTTTTTTCACTATTATCCACTAATTTTCATTTATTTTTTATCAGCTGAACTCTCAAAGATACATGGTGAGTTTTAATTTCATATTTTATATTTACCTGGATAATTCCCTTTAAGGAAGACAATTCCATAGATTAAATAACACAATTCAGCCTCTGTCCAGGATATGGTTATGGAATAATTTACACTAGCCCTGATAATAAGGAATCAGTTTTTGTTGGTCCAGTCTCCACACACCAAAGTTACTGGAAAAAAATATTTTAACCTTCAAATTCCACACTCCACTCCAAAATAAAACTAACCAGGGCATGGAGACAGAAATGAAAGTTCACATAACATTTGGTCTTCCCAATACTTGGGGAAGGGGAAGCCTCCCTTTATTGGCTCTGAAATGACACTGGAGGACTGCCCCATTGCACACACTGCCACCTCTAACATGTGATACACCATGTGAGAAGGTGTTTCAAACTGCACTTTAGGTGTTTGGCCTCACAGTCCACTACTGGTCCCTTTGGAGACCATTAAGATCATGAACCAATATCTTGCTGCATCACAGGATGGTACTGCTTTGGCCACCACCCCAAGCAGTGAGAAAACTAGTCTCTGCCCTGCATGTACACCTTCTCAACTTTGCCACAGCTGTGCTTCTCCATGCTCCCAATTTTCATGGAGACCTTTGTTTTAAAGAAAACACAAAATCAAAAGAACAAAATAGCAAACAAAGATAAGCAACAACTATTTGGGTGGTTCTTACATATTGCTTCTCTCAATTTAGACATAAGGCAAAATTTCAAGGGTTTTGGCTCAGGAGACATACATGCTACTATTTTCAAAATGTCCCCTAATTCATACGATGATGAAATCATACACAGATTCAGCTTTTTCATTTGACAGAATCTTGCCACACAAGAGAAGTTATTAATCAAATATAAAAGTGCTCCAAATGGCCCTATACAACAAAATACTATTCAGAATAAATTCAGCATTGACTTCAGATTAATCCCAATCTGAAAACCACTACACATTGATTTATTAACATTTCAAAGAATTCTTCTCAAGTCATTTTCCAAGAATTGAATTAATATTTATTTTGATTAAAGGAATATAGGAATGCATTTTACATAGAATGCCACCAAAGAGTTTTTCTATTTAAAAGTAATATCTGGAATAAAATTAATTATTTAATTATAGTTCAACCACTTTTAGACAAATTGAAAAATCTGTGAGGAAAGATTATTGCATTTTCATCGTCACTCTACGTCTATTTTTATCTATTTACTAAGAATTGTTTTTTACAATGTTGTTACATGAGTAAACAAAATGGAATTATTTCTTTCCCTAATATATCAAACATCAAAAGAAGAATAACATATATAAAGCAAGATATGGAGACAGCAGCATGAGATGAGATTGGAGAGGTAGATAGAGGGTAGATGATGAAGAAGATTTCATACCATGAATACAATTTAGAAATTTATCTCATGAATTATAGATAAGAACAGAAAGACTTAGAATGGATCAAGTTTTACATACTAAGACAATAAGATTTGAATTTTAAAGATACATCACTGAAGAATGTCTTGGCAAGTGCTAGAGATTACATTGGGTTTTCCACAGTAGTCAAGGAAGTCAGATTGATGAGTAGATGCTGGAGATGGTTGGAGAATTTGATCCCTATATTGGAGGTAAAATCAAGCAGCCTTAGTGAAGAATTCAATGTGTAGAGTTAAGAAGGTGGTGATAGAAAGGAAGGTGAAAATAATACTTTTTTGTTTCTAGTATGTGTAACTGTATACATTGATTCCATTCACTGACATGGTGATGTGATTCAATACATTTTTAGCTACAAAATTCAGTAGTTCATTAATTCTCTTAAAATGTAATTGTCTCTTCAGTAGCTTAAGTCCAATGGACAGTACCAACCAAAGAGTGGCACTTGATCAAGTATTTTTTTTTCAGGGTTGATAAATGAGATTTTATTGGAACACAGCCACACCCACTGAGACTGTCCATGGCTGTTTTTATTTATTTTTTTAACATTTGCAAAATGATATATAAATATATATGCATATATGTGTATTTGCTTACAAAAATGTTATTTATATACAACAATGGGCGATGGATCAAGTATTTTTAAACATATTTTTCAATGTACAGAATAAATGCCAAATTAATATGCTAATGCATTCCAAGGAAGAAGGAACTTAAGGCAATAAGAACATATGTTAGAGAGATTTGATCTAGTTATGAGGTCATAGATTTGTTGGGATGAAAGGTCTTAATTTCATTCTCATTTTAAAATTTATTGTGGTCTGTATACTCACACACTTCATTTTTACTTTGAATATTGATTGACTCCTAGGGCTATTTTTCTATGTGTCTTTTGTCTATCTCTTTTTTAGCAGATCTCTCATAGGTGAGAAATATTAATGAGCATTATTTCTGTTTTTGCTTTTATGAAAATAAGGAAAAATCAATATTTAAGTACCAAAAAGAAAGGATTATCTTTACTTTTTTTATAAATAGCATTTATAAAATGAAATGCCATTCAGCTATTCAATTATGCTATAGAAGAATATTTATTTTCATGAAAAATATTAAAAACAATATTTTAAATGTATAGAGCACATTTTGAAGTTGCATGTATTGGATGAGCCTTTTATATTGCAGGGGCATACAAATATTCTAGATGTATATATAGCAAGTTATTTTAAACTGGTCATATCCAAGCAATGAAAATTTAATGGGAGAGTTTTACTCTCTCTATTTGCATTTATAAATTAAATTAAAATAAATTAGTTTTATAATAAATAACAACATTTGTAACAAGCCCCCAAAAATAATACTTTGCCAAAACCTTATAACAATGAGGTAGAGCCAGTGGCCACTTGACACTTTTGGGGTAGGGAGGGGATGAACAGTTGAAATACACAGGCTTCTTTGGTAGTTGGAGGTTATCCTGAGTTCTGTTGTGGTAACGGATGTAGGCCATTTTAAATCAGCACACACCACTCAGAACTGAGTGGGAGAGAGTGTGGTCTACAATGTGAACTGTGGTCTATGGTTGGTGGCAAGGCTCCAGGATGTGTAAGTTCATTGAGGGTGGTGGGCCACACTGTGGGAGATGTTTGTGTGGGATGTGGTGGGAGGTGTGGGAGGTGGGCAACATGGGAATCCCAGTGGGTTCCATGTAATATTTTGGGTAATCTAAGCACCTCTTAAAATATATGTATATATATATATATATAACATTTTTGTAAGCAAATACACATATATGCATATATATAATTTTGCAAATGTTTGTATGTATTGTGAGAATTTTTATTTTTACCCATAATAAAAAATAAAAAAGAATGTTTGAGTTGCTTTATCTCTGTTGCCTTAAAGGACCTTCCTTGCTCCTAGCACAGCGTAACCATTGACAGGCTGTCAGCACTCGTAGCTATAGAGACATTGTCCTAACCATTACCATGTCCCTGGTACAGAAAATATGCTTGGCTTGAAGTAGATCCTTAGTAAATATATGCTAAATGAATAGGAATTTTCTGCAATTAATTAAGGAATGCCATGAAAAGCAACTGAACCATTGCAGAAGTAGTTATAAGTTATGAAAGAGTTACTTGTGATAGACTTCAGGACCTCAAAGTACAAGAATCAGTAGCTCTTATCCTGCAACAAGCTAAGGGATACCCCATGTAGGACAGCTAGAACATTTTGACATTTCAGTCTTGGAACTCAAATTCCAGGAATCTCTTCCAGATGTTCACTGATACAAGTAAGATGGGTCCAAAGCCTAGGATCAAATTTTCTGAAATTTGAGAAATTAATATTTTCTCCTTTTATTTGTATTTTTTAGACAAACTCACTAAAGAAATTGGTAAGTTCTGAGTTTCTTTCCTAGGTTAAATTTAACGGAAAATACAACCTGTGTTCTCTGAGAACACATATCTCTCTTTGTGATTGGTTGCAGATCAAAGAAGAGTCCTGGGAGAAGAGGGGAAGTGAAGTTGAAATTTTCACAACTGATACCAAATACTCCATTACTTACAACAGCGTCTGTTCTACACAGTAATCCAGCTAATTTTGAATGTCTTTATCTAATTGTAGGTCTGAATAAAGTTTGAAGATTTTCAGGTAAGTATAAAATGAGTAATATATATGATAATATATTGGTTAGTGTGACTTTATACTTGTCATTTAAACTCGCTGAGGTTTTGTCGTGATGAAATGGCAGGGAGGAGGGGTTACCGAAGTGATCTATAAGAAAGTTTTGACAAAAAATCATTTGATTCTGGATATATGGACTTAACAAAAAATAAGATCCAAGTCACTAAATGGAAAGGATTTCACTTTAGAAATGTCTGCTTTTAAATATTTACAAGCTATCCCAATCACAGATATAATGAGATGAACTTGCTCTGAAATGCAGAAATGTCTTTACCTACCCTAAATCCAGCAAAAACACAGCCACAAAGATTTTCCAAGCCAATAACATAAAAAATGTATGGGAAATGGATTCTCTTCCTCACCACCACTTCTTGAATCTTCTATTTTTTTCATTTCTCTCAGATCTTCCCATCAGCATGCAAATAAGATGATTTTTTCTCTGATCTTAAAGAAAAAAGAAAGAGTGACAACTTTTCTTGATCTAATATTTCCATGCAGCTCTGAATACATTTCTTTTTCCTTACAGAACAACCCTACTAAAGAGTTGTGAATGCTCATTCTTTCCAATTTTTACCCTCCATTTCTCTCCCTCTCATTCAGTAAGAAATCCAAATGCTGAAAATGATGTATTTGTCCTAAATTGTAGTACACCCTCCCCACTTTTGACTTTCTGTCCCCATTTTCTTCCTCTCCTCCTATCTTACTCTTCATCGACATTGGTTATGCCTCTGTTTCCATGCTTGCAAAGAGTGTTGTCTCTCACAGACATCTTTCTGTCATACTTTTCATCCGTTCCATGCTAAAATGCTAGGCAGAATATTCTTAATGAGAATATGGGGAAAGCATTCTGTAATTCAGATTATTGCTGTGGAAATTTCAGAAGGTTGTGAAATGTGGCTATATTTCCTTTCTAACAGCTGTATACTTGGAGACACATTTGAAGTTTCTTATATCAGACCCACAATGTATTTATCTCATGAAGCAGTTTCAGAAATAAAATTATTTGGAAATATGGTCCCCCAAGTAAACACCTGCAGATTTTTGGTCTGGGTAGCATCCTAAGTAGTAGTGTATAGATGATGATTATTTTTTATTTCTCTGTATATATGAAAACGATCCTTGAATACTACCTGCTTTGTTTCTCACTCCTTCTCTGATACCCCTCTTTGATACTGAAAGTTTTTAATATTAAATCATGCAATTAATTTCTTTCTTCTACCTCATCCCTACTTTCTTCTCCTGCAGAAGGCATAAAACTAGATGGAGACACTGCACTTCCTTAACATTCTGTATTGGATAATGGAAAATGTGTGACATCTGTGCAACAAAAACAAAACTTGCCTGAAAGTCCGAGCAATTTGATACTCTGGTGTCTGCCCATACTCACAATCCACTTTCCCTTCAATACCCTTCCCTTTTCCCTTTTGGCCTTAAGAAATGCAAAGCTTTCACATCTTTCCTAGATTTGAGGTTAAGTTTCTGAAACTAGTCAGTGTTTTTCCTAAAATAATCATTCTTAGGTAGTTTTAAACATGTAGTATAACATATTTATTTCTGTAGGTTTCCATTTAATCAATAAACCCTGGGCTCTACGAGACTAGAGACTAAATGTTGGTCATTGTTATAACCACCACTGTACCAAAATATCAGTAGCTTGAACACAATGTCATACTGAATAAAATTGAATTGAACAAAACTTAATTCTACCAAAACTCTGGCTGACCAATGCTTTCAAGGACATTTTCATGCAACTCTGTTCACTGTGCATGTACCCCTCAAACCCTTAGGTCATAGGGATCTATATCATGTATCTGAAAGAGAAGCCATGCAACCTTCCTCCATTTTCCATGCAATTATCCATTATGTGCTGTCCTTAATAACCAATATATAGGCCTACAAACCACCTATTGACTTTCTAAACTAAAGAGAAAATAAATCAGGTTCATGAGGTTGTAAAGTAATATGACCTTTTACATCTTGCTGGTGAGAGCATAAAATGGTTCCATCAGTTTGAGGAAAGATATGCAGTTTCTTATGAATTAAACATACAACTATCCTATCATTAACAATTACACTCGTAGATATTTACTCTGGAGAAATGAAAGCACATTAATAAAAAAGCTTGTACAAGAATGTTCATAGTAGCTATATTAGTAATAGCTAAAAGCATGAAACAAAACAAATGTCTTTCTACAGCAGTATTTCAATACAATAATACATTGTATTATTATTTGGCAATAAAAAGAATGGACCACTGATATAGCAATAATATGCAAGACTCTCAGAGACTTTGTGTTGCACACACACACACACACAAACACTGGACACCAAATGATACATATTACATAACGTTCTTAATCAGGCAAATCAATCTTAGCTGGAAAAATATCAGAAGAAAAGGTTGTCTTAGGGCGGTGGGATTGATTGCAGAAAGGGCAGAGATGAACTTTTTAGAGTAATGTAAATATTTTGTAGCTTGATTCTGGTTTAGGTTTTATAGATATATTCATGGGCTAAAACTCATCTTTTTGTATACTTAGGATTTGTGTTTTTCACTATGTGGTCTCTAGTTTCCAATATGACCTCCAATGATCCTTGCCTACTGATCTGTCTGTCCCTGAATAAGGACTAGCTCTTGTGAGCAACAGAATACATTGGAAGTATTTATATATAACATTTCAAGTTAGGGTTAATTGTGCAAGGCAGAGTGTAAACTATAATGTAAACTAAAGTCCATAGTTAGTAGCAATACTTCATTCTTGGTTCATCATTTTTACAAATCTACCACACTAATGAAAGGTTGTTAATGTGAGAAAATGTGGGAGGAGGAAGGGGTGGAGTATATGGGAATCCCTTAAATTTTTATGTAATATTTATGTATTCTAAAGCTTCTTTAAAATAAAAAAAATAATAATTAAAAGAAAAAAGCATAAAAACATTTTAACTTCCACCTTGATCTCCTGGATCACTTTCTTTGGATGAAACCAGGCTCCTTGCCATTAGGACACTCAAGTAGTTCTGTGAGAGACTCATGTGTAGATAAATAATGCCTCCTATTAATAGCCACATGGATGAGACACACTGAAGTGTATCATCCAGTCCAGGCAAGGCTGAGAGGACTGCAGATTCAGCAAACATCTGATTGAGACTTCATGAGATGTGAAATCAAAACTGCCTAACCAACCATGTAAATTCCAGAACCACAGAAACCATGAGGGATAATAAATGATTACTACTGTTTTAAGTTACTAGATTTTGGGCTGATTTGTTACCAGGCATTAAATAAATAGCATGCATTGCATGTTCATTTTTAATGAGAAGGAAAAGATTTATAAATAAAAATGAACTTGTTAGGTTTGCTTTTTTCACTGTTATATGTGAGCAATTCTGAACTAATTTCAGGTATTCTATGAGAACCAGTTTTCTCATATTGGAAAGACAGTTACAAATGTATGTAAAAGGGTATGTAATATTCTTTGATAACTTGGATTAGAATCATAGGTGTAACTATGAACTTTTCATTTTTAATATATATATTAAATAGTATGCTTGTATAAAATTAAACATAGATATAAGTATGTATGTATATGTAGATATGGATATATGTGTGTATATAGATGCTATTAATGATACAGATATACAGATGAAACATAAGTTTAGATAATAAAGATACTTTGAGATGTATCTCTCCACTGAGAGGACCTAGAAGCTAGAAGCATTGATTAACATTGAACACATGTAGTCTGCAGATTTTGATTTCTATATATCATTCTCTACTAAAAAGGAACCAGAGCTCTTTGGATAAAACACTGATGAGGGATATTGTTAAGGATGGAAGGTGTGTGTAGGGTAGGGCATATGGGAATCCTTTATATTTTTTATATAACATTTATTTAATCTAAAGCTTCTTTAAAAATAAAAAAATAAAAAGTAAAAGAGAGATTCTAGGGCTGAGAGAACTAAAGTATAAGATAAGCCTGCAATATCCCATTGCAACAGAAAGTAAGTTCTGAAATGTTGAAGGGTATTAACTGAAAGGCATAGGTGACAAGTAGAAAGAAGTCCTAAAGCCTAAGTTTTAGACAAAATAATAATAATAGTAGTAATTAAATAAAATGAAAATTGTGATCCTTATTGACTTAAATAAATAAATGAGTATATTATACATGGCAAAAAGGGGAAATCTCTTTCTTACATATAGTAGAACTCTAATGAAAAAATAAATGGCTAAATATAGAGGGAAGATAGAAGTATGATACGGAACAGGACATTTACATAGTCTCAAAATTTCTCCCCCCAAATTACTTATTATTTAAAAAGGGAAAATAGTAACTTTATATAACTTCACAGTGCGTAGCCTTGATGGATGTCACGTAAAGCAACTGATTATAACTAGAATCAATAATTTTGGGACAAATCAACATTATATACTCCCTAATGTAATGCATTCATATACAAAATTACTCTGTGATATTCCTCCCCAAATGCTTTCGAGCTAATCAGTAGGAAACTTCAGACAAGTGTAAATTGAGGAACATTCTATAAAATAGCTAGTCTATACCATTCCAAGAAAATCCAATTCAAGAAAGGTCAAAAAGTCTGAGAAACGGGAAGTTTAAAGGTGACTAAACATATATGATAACTAATAGCAAAGCATTGTCCTGAATTTTATCCTACAACAAGAAAAATAGCTACAAGTTATATTGGGATAATTAATACAATTTAAATATGAGTTCTAGATTAGAAAATAGCATTGTATCAATGATAAGTTTCCAAAAATTTCATTTTCTATCATAAATAAGTCTTAGGAAATTCACAATGAATTATTCAGGGAGGAGAAAAGTACAATATCTGAAGTTAAGTCTAAAATGGTTCAGAAATAATGTATATGTATATACATAAAGAAAATGTAAACATTTACTTCCTTGTTCTAGTCTTGTAACTTTTCTGTGAGACTTGAAACATATTGAAATAAAACATTATCCCTTAAAAAGAGAAAACAATTCACATGGAAACATAACCAGATTGCAACATTTACATGACCTCTACTTCCATGTGAAGATGTTATTGGACTCTTATTATCAAGCATACCATGGACCTAACTAAGTCAGGGTTAACTATGAGCCAGACAGAGAAAAAATATTCTACAGTAAAGTTGCAAACCAACATGTAAAGATATATTAGTATATTCCTCCCAGCAGCTCTCCAAACATTGTATGCACAAACTATATAGAAAAAATAAAGAGAGCTTTCTTATATGACGTATTGGGATTTTGCCACTTTTTTCATTCCATGATACACAGCACTATTCAACAAATTAGTATTGTTACTAAAAGAAGCTAGTCTTGCTAAGAACAATATAAACTATTCTATTTTCTCAGTTACAAAAATTGATCATTTGCAAAAATCAAAGAGGAAAAGATACAATGTCTAAATATTATTTTTATCATTGTTTAAAATTAACATTAAATTGGTATTTAATTAGGCTGACTAAAGTAGCTATTGTTTCTTTATCCAACATTCATTCTACTTTTCTTCCTCCTAAAATATTTCCAGTTTGGTCAAGATTTCACCCCTTCCTCTACCTCAGACAAAAATGATGGAAACACCAATCCCAACGTCATGTCTAACTTGCCTTAGGTAATCACTTCCTTCTTTGCCAAAAATTGCCTTTCAAATTATGTTAGTCAGCCAAAGGAGTGCTGATGCAAAATACCAGAAATCTATTGTTCTTTTTTAACTTTATTTTGTACATTTAATCATTGAAAACATAAACAATTAAAAACTAAAAAGTAAACACAGATGAATAAATATATACATTTCTCAATTAAATGTAATGGATACATGTAAAATTTTTTTTGAATCAAACAATATATTATACAATATATTTGGTTCTTAGTAATGCATTCATACAGTATTTGTCCTTTTGTGTCTGGCTTGCTTCACTCAACATAATGTCCTCCAGGTTCATCCATGTTGCCATATGCTTTATGACTTCATTTCTTCTTACAGCTGCATAATATTCCATCATGTGAATAGACCACAGTTTGTTTATCCATTCATCTCTTGATGGACACCTGGGTTATTTCCAACTTTCGGCCATAGTGTATAATGTGGCTATGAACATCGGTGTGCAGATGTCTGTTCGTGTCACTATTCTCAGTTCTTCTGGGTTTATACCCAGTAGTGGTATTTCAGGGTCACATGGCAAGTCTATATTCAAATTCTTTAAAGGGCATTTTTTGGGGTAGAAGCTTACAGTTACCAGGCCATAAAGCGTAAGTTACTTCCCACACCAAAGTCTCTTGCTATGTGTTGGAACAAGATGGCTGCCGATGTCTGCAAGGATTCAGGCTACCTCTTCTTTCTTAAGGCCCCATGGTCCCACCTTCTTCCAATATCAGCTGTAGCCTGGGATACATCTCATCTCTCTCACAGGGCATGATTCTCTCTTGGTTCAGCTGCTGTCTTCTTTATACAAGGTCAACTGTAAACTCTCAGTCCAATGGCTCGTCTCTCTTCATAGGACCTCTGCCGTGCCTAATAGAACTTTCTCTTTTTCCTCATGTATCTGCTTCTCTGTGTGTTTACTTCCTGGACTCTGAGATAAAAACTACAGTCTCCCTTCTCTGTGGTGCAGTTTACATGTGAGTCCCTGCCTACCATGGGGGTGGGAAATCAACATCCTACTGACATGACCTAATCAAAACCCTAATCATAAGCATGGTCTATAGTTCATATTATAGTTTACATTTTGCACTGCACAATTTTATAGGTTTTGAAAAAATGTATAATGGCCTATATCCATCATCTTACATCATTCAGAACAATTTCTGTGACCCAAAAATGCCCCATGTTACACCTATACTTTCCTCTTCCTCCACTAAGAACCTCTGATGGCCACTGCATTTTTATCAATTATGCCAGTTCTTCCATTGCTAGAATAATAATAAGTCTCCTTTAGATCATAACTGCATTCTTCCCTTATGTTTGTCATTCCTCAATCTTGAGGATTTTGGGATCATGATGCCTACTTTGCTTCCAATTGGGACAAGGCTTAGATCCTATGGGACAGATGGATGAAACTGTCTTTCTTGTAGTTGTAGATACTCTCAGTATTTTGGTTTGGGTGTTGTTCATCATTATTTTTTTTTTGCATCTTTTAAAACTCTCAATTATATCAGATATGCAATAGATATTTTCCACCCAGAAACATTCCTATCAAAGCTGGTTGATCTCTGTAGCAGTTTGGTATTGTTTATGAATTCCAAACATAGATATTGGATATGTTCATAAACTGGTCTGTTCCTTTGGGCATATTAGATTGTATTAACTGCAGAGGTTTCACTTTTATTTGATTAAATTATGATTAGCATTTGATTAAGCCACATCAGTTGGATATTGAGTCACCACCTCTTTGGTGGGTGGGGGCTCATGGAGAAAACAGCACGGCAGAGGAGAGAGTTGTAATTTTGATGCTGGAGCCCTAGGATGTAACTACACAGAAGAACACAGAAGAATAGAGATGGCTTCATAGACATGGCAGAGGACCCAGGAAGAGAGAAAGCCTGATAGTTACAGCTGACCTTGTGGGTAGAACAGTGCAAATGAGCACAGAAAGAAATGAGCCCTGGGGAGGGAGACATTTAGAAGGAAGAGGAAGGTTGAACCCTTGCAGAGACTGGTAGGCATCTTGCTTCAACACGTGGCAACAGACTTTGGTGAGGAAAGTAACTTATGCTTTATGACCTGATAACTGTAAGCTTCTGCCCCAAATAAATACCCTTTATAAAAGACAACAGATTTCTGGTATTTTGCATTAGCAGCCCTTTGACTGACTAATACAATCTCCAAGCATGTTTTTATTGATATGGTAGTGAAACATCTCTTAGAGCTCTGCAGATGTAAATCTATTTATTCTGAATATCTTGGTTTCCTCTTGCTTTGTTTCCCTTCATTTTGCTGAAATTCCATTCCCATGAAAGGGTATGCAAGAAGAAAACTTGAAACCTAACATGTATTAAATTTGTTATTCTATATGTGCCTGTCAATGTCAGTTTGGCTAGCTACAGACTCATATGTTTAAACACATTTCTTCCTCTAGATTTTAACATTATTGAGACATTTTATTTTAACATTCAATGCCACTGAAATATTGTTGGCCTTTTAAATGAGTTCATTCTCTCCAGACATATTTAGACTGATCTGATTGTTTCAGACTTTTGAAATTAGAGTGATGCTTTCCAAGTATATTTCTTTTTCTAACTTATTATGTCCCACACTTAGTTGGCCCAAACCATATTGATGTTGTGTCTTTAGTTTGGGAAATTCTCCAACATTTCATTTGAAATAACCTTCACATGCCTTCTATTGTTATAATTTCTAAAAGTTCTATTTTTCATATTATTGCCTTCTTGGATTGTTTGTTCTATATCTACATTTTCCTTCACATTGACTTGTCTTTTATTGATGTCAATGGTGGTGGAAGTGTCTACAATTCCTCCTTGATGTTATATTCCAAATGTTTCACTTATTTATTTATTTATTTATTTATTTATTTTACAAATCATAATTTCCTTTTAAGGACTTCTTTCTATTTTTCTGGATACATCTTCTTGGTGTCCACCTATTCTTTCTTTTGGATAAATTCAACATTGTTAAGACACTGAGACTAATAAATGGGAGATTATCTTACATTTGAGTAGGTTTTTTCTCATTTTATGGATGTATTCATTTTGTCCATTAAGATTATCTTTTCTCTTTGTTTATTGGGATCTATTTCATGTTACAATGTATTTCATTTTCCGATAAGCCTTGACTGTCTCTTTATTGTTAAGAATGAAGAATAAAAGTTGGTCTGGAGTTCTGTGTTTTGGAGCTGAGATGAATGCAATTTGTACAGATTCATGAGGTAGAGTGACAGCCATTAGACTTTGAACCCAAAGGTCACATTTCAGAAAGAAGCTACTCTGTGAAGATTAATTAATTTTTGGCAAGCCTCTCTAAATCTTCATAGAGAGGGTAAATGTCCTGAGCCCAGGAGTTCTGTGTTTAAGGAGAAGGATAAGATTGAGGAAATAATTACCTTCCTACAGAAATATAAAAAATCTGATTTTACTGAGATAGCTCGGTCATTCCTTACATCACAGGAAATTGTTTTTGAATACTGAGTTTCTCTGATACTGTGCAGAGAAAATTCACTCCTCCCCCAATAGCTGACTCTTCCTACACAAAATTTTAGTTTTTTTACTTACCAAGACCTGGTTTGTCAGTGACCATTTCTCAATCCATATCATCCATCAGGTATTGATTCACTATTATGTTCATTGGGCATTAATTATAGGGTTTATGACCCTACTATTACATTAATCATTCTTAATTCTGACTTTCATTTTACCTTTTTCCTTTTCTACCTTTTCCTATTCTTATTTCACCTATTCTTTATTATATTCTGAGCTTTATATTATTGCATTTCTTCCCTAAGAGTTATTCTATTTCTTGAGCAATGTTCAACTGTGGCTCATCCTTTCTTCTCATTTAACTCATTTAGTAAAGAAAATATAAATACTTATAAAGTAAAATATAAAAAAAAATAGTTTTAGGTATATAGAACAGTAAATAAGATGTTAATTTCTGACCCTTAAACAGCGTATGGACAAATGAAAACCTATTTAATAAAATAGAGATTGTTCTATGTAAGAAATGGATAATATGGTAGCATGGCTTCATAGAGGGGAAGTAAAATCTCTAGCACATAAACAGTGCCTAATAAAAGAAAACAGACTAGTATGTCAAGCTCTCAATATTAATGCATGTAATTATGAACTGTATTCTTCAAAAATCATAATTTAGTGGTTGCCACAGGATCCAAGGGGAGGGAAAGGAAGAATGTGTGCAACATAGGGCATTTTTGGGACATAGGAATTTTTCTGCATGATCTTGCAATGATGGATACAGGCCATTATACATTTAGACAGAAACTATAAAAGCATATGATGCAAAATGTGAACCATAATGTAAACCATTGACCATGGTCAGTAGCAATGCTTTGATATTTGTTCATCAATTGTATCAAATGGACCATACTCAAGTAGGATGTTATTGGTAGGGGAGGATATTGGGGATATATGGAAATCCTTATATTTTCCATGCAACTTTCTCTAACCTAAAGCTTCTTGGAAAATAAAGTGAAAAAAAAAATAAAACACTGAGGGATTATACAGAAGAAAATTTCAGTATACACAAAAGAAAACATCTTAATTTGATGAAAGGCACAATGGGGATGTGTGGGGAGGGATGAAACTGGGAGACGCCTCTATGAATGTGCTCATATGGTCACAGAGAATTTTCACATTGGGTGGAGATCTGTCTACACAATAACTGATGTTATATTGAATTCCATCATGGAGAGTACTGCTACATTCTCTAGTAGAGTGTAATGAATCTCTAGAGTACATGGGCAGTGCCTAGAGAAAGAGGAGAGACTAACACACTAGGCTCTTGATGCTGACATGTGTTCATATAAACCTTGTTTTTGACATTGAAACTTAGCTTAGTAATGTATATTGCCCAAGTGTTACTTCCTGAAAGCCTTCTTGTTGCTGAAATATGCTCTCTCTATCTCTAAGCAAGACTCAGCATATAAAATCATTATCTTCCTTCTGATGTGGGACATGACTCCAGTGGTAAGCCTCCCTGGTACCAACAAATTATTACTAAGCCCCAAATAAAAGATGCTTTTGTAAAAAGACCTTGATCAAAAGGAGAAAATATTAAATACAATTGAGTTTTTATGGTTAAGTGATTTGAAAGTGAGTCAGGAGGTCACTACAGAAGTTAGACTTATGCATGTCTCAGGTGGATCTCACTGACTGCCACAGTAAACAGAGTTTTAAGGGGGATGCTTCTTAGAGCTCTAGAGACATCTGGATATTACAGTCAGGGAAGACAGCCCCCCAAAATTGGCACATCATTGGTGGGACAAATCTTGGAATATATGATAACCTATATTCCCAATGTATCATAGTTATATTCATTTCTAATTTTCCTATGCATGGTTTTTTGGCCCCTTTTATTTCAACCTATAATTAGCACTATAACCATTAAATATATATCATGGAGACTTAAATCTTCCAGCTGTTCATGTGTTGGTTGGGCCCTGAATCTCAGCAGAGTTGCCGAAAACACCTACTCTTCAGTTTTTAGACTCAGCCAAGACAATTAACAAAAGGATGATAATTGAAAACACCCATCCCAATAAAACAGAGTGTATCTACAAGTGAAAGAAAGGAAGTTCCATGAATCTACTCCATGGCATCTAGGTCCCCTCTCATTCTGAATCAGAGTGAACATCACCATACCCAAATCCTCAAGATTGAGTAATGAACAAACATATGGGAGAAATGCAACTATGGACTAAAGTAGTTTTATTATTGTTCTAGCAATGGAAAAACTTGTAACACTGATATAAAAGCAGTGATTACTGAAGGTTTTGAAAGTAGGGAGAGGGAAGAATAGATGTAACAGGGAGCATTTTGGGAACATTGCAATTGTTCTGCATGACATTGAAATGACAGATACAAGCCATTATATAGTTTCTCAAAACCTATAACATTGCATAGTGCAAAATGAAAGCTATAATGTAAACTCTAGACCATGGTTAGCAATGCTTCAATATGTGTTCATCAATTGTAAAAAATATACCACACTAATGAAAGGTGTTGTTAATTGGGAAAAGTGTGGGAGGGAGAGGGAGGGGGTATATGGGAATGACCATATATTTTTGATGTAACATTTATGTCATCTAAAGCTTCTATAAAAACAAATACTTTCAAAAACCAGCAAGATGCTGGCAGATTGCGGACATCCATGAGTCAGCTTGTGTTGTAAGGCAGTTGGTAATCACCAATAATACATCAGGTATCATTAAGAAATTTGATAGAAATAACATAAGAATTATCCCCATTCTCAAAACCAATTTTGCCAGCCCATTTATACTCTGTCTTTTCTCCTGAACCTTATTGCTATTTCAGAACTTTTTTGAAAATTACTTACTGTTTTGCCCATAATCAGTTTGTCTCATTCCAATGAATCCTGAAACAAAAACAAAAAAGTTTAACTTCAATTCAAAGTCATAATACTTGCCATTATCTCTTTCTTGAACATTCAATCTGATGCAAACATAAGATGCCTTCTTTGATCTACCATATAATTATCATTTTCTAGATGCTTTAATCCATTACCATGTTTATTTCCATCTTAGGAATATCACAACCTGAAATTCTATTATTTATAAATCTATTTATTCATTCTGTGTTTCAATCATGGGTGTTGTATTAGTCAGCCAAAGAGGTGCTGATGCAAAATGACAGAAATCCATTGTCTATTATAAAGGGTATTTTGGGGGGTTAGAAGCTTACCATTACGAGGCCATAAAACAATTTACTTACCTCACCAAAGTCTGTTGCCATGTGTTGGAGTAAAATGGCTGCCAACATCTGCAAGGGTTCAGCCTTCCTCTTCCGACTCCATGGTCCCAGGTTCTTCCAAAATCAGCTGTATAATGCAATTAGTCTTCCCTCTGTCCTGGAGCTCATTCTTCTCTGGGCTCAGCTGCTCTGTTCTCTCAACAAGGTCAGCTGTAGACTATCAGGCCCTTTCTCTTTCTGGGGTCTCTGTCATGTCTATGGAGCCATCTCTATTTCTCTGTGCTCTTTTCCTGTGTGTTTACTTCCCAGGGTTCCACCATCCTAAATTCTAACTCTCTTCTCTGCAATGTCATTTTCTCTGTTAATCCCCATCCACCAAGGGGGTGGGGACTCAACATCCTACTGATTTGGCCCAATAAAAGACTTAATCATAAATAAATCAAGTAAAAGTGAAGCTTCTATATTTAATATAATCAAAAGGGAACATGCCTAGAGTACTGATCAGTTTACAAACATAATCCAATATCCATTTTTGGAACTCAAAACAATGCCAAACTTTTACAAGTGTTAAGCATAGTTCAAATTAAGCCTCCACCATTTACCCATAAGTTATTTAACTTTCCTAGCATCCTCTCTCTTTAAGTTAAAATAGGTATGATAATATTTCTATGACATTATAATAATTTAATATGTAAGTAGTTGAAAAAGGGTTGGTGCACAAAAAGTTTTAATTAAAAGTAGTAATCCCAACAATTTAAAACTTGCTATAGTTTATTTTTTCTCTTTCTCTAATTACTTGTAAATTTCCTACATGTGGTAGTTTGTGCCTTTTGTGGACCACAGAAAAGATCAAGCCCTTTGATCTAATACATTCCTGTAGCTGTGAACCTTTGTTGGTGGGATCTTTTGATTATATCAATTGATTTAAGCATCATTGATTAGATTAAGTCAATATGCCATCACACAGGTTGGGGCTTAATACTCTTCCTGGAGTCCAGCATAAAGGGGATGAATATGGAAGGTCAGCCAGAGAAAAACTCCCAGAAACTAAGAGAGGAAACCCCAGAATCCAGAAGCCAAATCAATGGAATGCATAGATAAAGAAAGCCACAGAAGCAGAGAGAAAACCCAGAAGTTGGGAGAGAGAAAGTCATGGGAGCAAGAAGCTACACTCAATGGAACCAGAGATAGAGGAAACCATAGGAACCAAGAGAAAGCTGGAAGAAGTCAGAAGCTGAAAGTAATGAGACCCAGGGGAGATGGGAGAGACAGCAAATGCTGACAGTGTGCTCTTCCATGTGACAGAAATCCAGGATCATGGGAAACTGGTCTTTGAGGAGAAAATTTTATCCTCATGAAGCCTTGATTTATACAGTTTTGCAGCCTCAGAACTGTAAGCTTAAGAGCTAATAAGATCCAAATGTAAAAGGCCAACCCATTTCTGGCATATTTCTTTCAGCAGCTTTTAGTAAAAGAAAATAGATTTTTGTACCAGGAGAGTGGGTGCTATATTTGCATATACCAAAAATTTGGAAATGGTTTATTGATTAGATATGTGGGATGAATGATGTGATACTTGATAGAAAATGCCTAGCATGTTTTGAAGAGATTGTTGGTAGAAACATGGACACTAAGGGTACTTCTGATTAGGCCTTAGATGATGTCTGTGTCATTGCAAATTGGATGAAAAGTGGCCCATTGTTTAAAGCGGAAGAGAACTTGGCAAACTTTATGCTTGATGTTAGATGGAAGGCAGAATTTGAAAGTAATGAGCTTGGATATTTAGTTGAGCAGATCTCCAAATTAAATGTGGAAATTGCAATTTGGCTTCTCCTTGCAACTTATAGTAAAATGTGAAAAGAAAGGGATATGTTAAGGCTTGATCTCCTAGGCATAAATAAAGCAGAATTTGATGATTTGGAAAATTCTGAGCTTCAAAAAAGCAAGTTCCCAGATAATAATGTCCCATGTGAGGATTTAACTGAATTTGGAACCAGGCAACCATGTCTATGCAAATCAGGATTGGAAATGCAGTTATTCAAGAAGGATTTGCAGAAAGTCTTATTGTTGAAGAGTTGGAACCCCTGTGTCCTGCATGCCAAACCAACATGTTTTTGTGCAAGATCTTATGAATGGAACCAGTCACTGCTTGTGTGAAAAGGGACAACTTGAAGGAAAAATATCTTCAAAAAGAACCCACCAATATGTGCAGAAAGGATGAATATGTGCCTGTGCTTGAAAAGGGTGTGACATCTGCCCCATTGTCAGAAAATGTTGCCACCCCAGGCATCCAAGAGGGTGGAGCACATTCCCCAGTGATTAGGGAAAATTAGGCCACCACTCCACTCTTTTGAGCAGGTTCAGCCTTTTTCCTAGAGATTAGGGAGAGTCTGGCCATGACCTCAGTGTTTTTAGAGGGTGGGGCCTAGAGGCCTGTTACGTACTTAATGATTCATGAGAGTGGGGTCAAGAACAAGGCCATTGGACAAGCCCTTGGAAAGCATGGGGCTGCCACTCAATTGGGCTCTGAGGACAAGACATACTCATAGATGATTCTCAGACCTTGAAATCTTATGGAATATGCCCTGCAGGTTTTTGTAACTGTTTGAGACACTCGATTCCTGTTTTCCTTCCAATTGATCACTATGGATACTAAAGGAAAGATACACCAGAAACTAGTGAGATTATTACCTACAGAAGGTGCAAGAGTGAATAGGAAGAGGGGTGTTTAACATCTTTTCATATTATTAAGAGCTCTTTGTCTAATATTTTTGGGTAAATTTTTGATAGTTTTGTCATTTTTCTATTGTTTATTTAGTTTGTAAATTCTCATTATGTATCAGTGAGATTATTTTTTTCTGTGATATATGTTGGATATTTTTATCCCACTTTATCATTTTTCCCTTCATTTATGTATGGTATTTTTTAATCATGAAAGGTTTTTGTATTTATGTAAATGTAGTCAAATATATTGTTCTTTTCTTTAAGTGCTTTTCTATTTTCAGATATAGAGATATAGGTGCTCCTCACATCCTGACCGTAAAGGAATTCCATTCATCCTGATATCTATCCATGCACTAATACCATGCTTTTATTATTATTATTATTATTATTATTATTATTATTACCATTGTAGATTTGTAAGAAATTTTATAGTTGGGAAATGTGAATCCTCTAACTTCATTCTTCTATTTCAAGAAGGTTTGGGCTGTTTGGGTCCCCTTACATTTTGATAAAAGTTTGATGATTGGCTTTTCCATTCCTACTAAGAAAGCTGTTGGAAACTTGATTGAGATTGTGTTGAATTTGTAAATCACTTTGGGAAGAATTGGCATCTTGAAAATATTTAGTCTCCCTATCCATGATCATGGAATATCCTTCCATTTGTTTAGATCATCTTTGATTTCTTTTAGAAAAAAATTGTGTGTGTGTGTGTATATATATATATATATACACACACACACACACAGATATCCTTCACACACTTGATTAAATTAATTCCTAGGTATTTGATTCTTTTAGTTTCAATTGCATATAGTTTTATTCTTTATTCCCTCCTTATATATTGTATTACTAATGTATAGAAATACCACTGATTCTGCAGGATTGATATTGAACCATGCCACTTTGATGAAGTCATTTATTAGTTCTAAACTTCCTTGTAGATTTTTAAAGAAATTTCTATATGTAGGATCATGTTGTCTGCAAATAGGGAAAGTTTTACTTTTTCCTTTCCAATGTGTAGACATTTTATTTCTTTGTCTTGCCTAATTGCTTTGCCTACAACTTCCAAACAATGTTGAATAACAGTAGTGAGAGTGAGTGTCCTTCTCTCTTTCCAGATCTTAGAGGGAAAGATTTCAGTCTTTCACCATTGAGTGTGATGTTAGCAGTATGTTTTTCATATATGCCCTTTAACAGTTTGAGTAAGTTTCCTCCTATTCCTAGTTTATAACGGTTTTTAGTCAATAAGTGTTGCTTAATTTTGTCAAATGCCTTTTCTACATCTATAGAGATGGTCATTTGATTTTCTCTTATTTCTTAATGGGGGAATTACATTAATTGATTTTTGTTGTATATAACCACCCTTATATAACTGGGATAAAGCCCAGTTGATCAGGTTCCATAATTCTTTAAATGTGGTGTTAGATATTGTTTGCTAGTATTTGTTGAAAATTTTTGCATCACTATTCATAAGAGATATTGGTCAGGAATTTTCTTTCCTTTTAATATTTTTATCTGGCTTTCATATTAGGGTGATTTGGGGCTTATAGAAGAATTTAAGTAGTGCTCCAACCTCTTTAATGTTTTGGAAGAATTTTAGTACGATTTTTATTAATAATTTGAATTATTCTGCCAAGGGGTGCTGATGCAAAGTACCAGAAATCTGTTGGCTTTTATAAAGGGCATTCATTTGGGTTAAAAGCTCAGACTTACAAGGCCCTAAAAAGGCCACCTCAAGGGGATTTTTCACCAAAGTCAATTGCCACATGTTTAAGCAAGATGGTCGCTGATTTCTGCCTGGTCTCTCCTTCTTCTTGGACTTACACTTCCTCTTGAGGCTCCCTGGGCTCAAGTCCTTCCTGATCTCAGCTGTAGGCTGGCATAGGGCTTGTTCCTCAGGTCTCCCTACATCAGCCTCTGGCTTAGGGCTCATTTCTTTCCAGGCATTCTCAGATGCTAAACTGCTCTGTTCTCTTCAGCTGCAAACGATCACGTAAATGGTTCATCTCTCCCTGGGACTTCAGGATCAAAAATCACAAAGTTCTCTCCTCTTCTGTGTGCCTTCTTCAGATAGTATCTGTTTATATCAGCCCACCAAGGGGGCAGGGACTCAAGCTGAGTCAAATTGATTTTATCAATTAAAGTTAAATCCTTTGAATTTAATACAATCAAAGGGTATCACACCCAGAGGAATAGATTAGTTTACAAACATAATATTTCTTTTTTTGGGATTCATAAATAATCTCAAACTGCCACATACTTCTTGGAATGTTTGGTAAAATTCACCTGTGAAACCATTCCTTGTTGAGAGGTTTTTCATGACTGCTTCAATGACTTTACTTGTAATTGGTCTGTTGAGATCTCCTTTTAGTCAGTATAGGTTTTTTTGTGTGTTTCTAGGAATTTGCCCATCTTATCTAGGCTGACTAATTTGTTGATATACTGTTATTTATGATCTTCCCCCCCCCATGGATTCAGTGGAAATGCTACCGAATAATTTCTGATTTTATTTATATATGTCCTCTTACTCTCTCTCTTTTTCCTTTTTCAGTCCAGCTAAAGGTTCATATATTTTATTGATCTTTACAAAGAATTAGCTTTTGGCTTTGCTAATGCTCTCAATTTTTTTTCTATTTCATTTATTTCTGTTTTAATCTTTTAAAATTCATTTTCTGTTTGATTTGGTGTTAATTTACTGTTCTTTTTCTAGGTCCTTCAGGTGTGCAGTTATTTCTTTGAATTTATCTTTTTCTTTTTTTTAAATGTAAACATTTATGATTATAAATTTCCCTTTGAGCACTGCCTACACTGCATTCCATAAATTTTGATACGTTGTGTTCTAGTTTTCACTTGTATTAAGACATTTACTGATTTCCCTTGTAACTTCTTTGTTGACCCATTGATTGTTTATGAGTATGTTATTTAACATTCATATATTTGTTTATTTTCCATTTCTCTGCCTGTGACTAATTTCCAATTTTATTCCAGTATGGCTAGAGAAGCTGTTTTGCATAATTTCAATCTTTTTAACTTTATTGAGAATAGTTATGTGACTCAACATGTGGTATAACTTGGGAAACGATTCATGTGCTCATGAGAAAAATGTATATATCCTGCCCTTTTGGAGGAATGTTCTGTATATGTCTTTTTGTTCTATCTCATAAATCACATTATCCCAGTTCTATGTTTCCCTTATGATCATTTGTCTAGATGTTTGTTCTATTGATGTAAATATTGTTCTGAAGTCTACAAAAATATTATTGTAGAGATGTCCGTTTCTACCTTCAGTTTGCCAGTGTTTGCCTGATATATTTGGGGCCATAGTGGTTAGGAGCTTGCTATTTCTTCTTGGAGGATTGGCCCTTTTTAATATATAGTGTCCTCCTTTGTCTCCTGGAATAGTGTTTGACTTAAGGTTAATATTTTTCCAAAATTAATATAGCTATACCAGCTCACATTTGATTACTGTTTACATGAATTAATATTTTCCATCCTTTTTCATTCAATCAATTTGTATATTTTGGCCTATGGTATATCTCTTGTGAACAACATATAGTGGGACTGTAGGTTTTACTCATTCTTCCACTCTTTTGATTGAGGAGCTTAATCCATTAACATTTGCTGTTATTACTCTTAAAGCCATGGTTACTTAGCCATTTTGTTCTTTGTATTTTATATTTCTATTATTTTTGTCCCTATTTACCTCTATTATAGCCTCCTCTCCTTTATAGTTGATCTTTAGCAATGTATTTGACTGATCTTCTAATTTCCATTTCTGTATACTTTAAAAATATTTATTTGTGGTTAAACTTGGATTTGTATGACACAATCAAATCTGTAACAAACAGATTTGAAAAGATACTAATTTAACTTCAATAACACATGTTTTCTGTTCCCATTTCCCTCCATCTTTAAGTTATTTTTGTCCTACATTTCCTCTTATATATTGTCTATTCATGATCAGGTAATATGACCATTTCTTTTTCAATTATATTCTTACTGTTACAGGAATTAAAGAGGTAGAGTTATATATTGAGGATACAGTACAATATGATTTTGCATTTACCCATTTAGTTATTTTTATGTAACATCTTTTCTTCATACTGCTCCAAGCCACCCTCTCTGTTTTTTTCCTTTCAACCTGCAGAAATCCTTTTAGCAATTCTTGTACAGCAGGTCTTTTGGGGATAAGCTCTGTGTATTTCTGTTTACCTGTGAATATTTTAAACTCTCACTCATTTTTTAAGGACAATTTTGGGATATAAAAAATTTTTGTCTAGCAGTTTTTCTCTTTCAGTACCTTAACCATATCACAGTATCACATCCTCTCCTCCATGGTTTATGATGAAAAATTGGCACTTAATCTTAATGAGACTCTCTTGTATGTGATGAATCACTTTTCTCTCATTGTTGTTAGTAATCTTTCTTTATGTTTCACTTTTGAGATTCTGATAAATATGTGTCTTGAAATAAGTTTATTAGGTTTTCTCTTGTTTAGAGGTCATTGTAATTCTTGGACCTGTTTATTTATGTCTTTAAGAGTTGGGAAACTTTGGACCGTTATTTCCTAAAATATTCTTTTTGTCCCCTTTACCTTCTCTTCTATTTCTGGGACTTCCATGATGAATATGTTTGTATACATGATACTGTCACTCAAGTACCAGAAACACTACTCAAGTTTATTTCTATTCTTTTCTCCAACTATTCTTCTGACTATAGGGGTTTGATTATCTTCTGGTTTGCTGATTCCTTCTTCTATTCTGTTCAAGTCTATTGTTGCATGCTTCTAGTGCATGTCTAATCTCCAGTAGTGCCTTTCATCGCTATTATTTTTTTTGTTTCTATTTAAATTTTCTCATTCTTTTTGCTCACACATTGTCTAATTAAATCCTTATCTCAATATCATGTCATTTCATGGAATGGGAGATTAATGAACTTTTAATTCCTAAATTGCTTTTAGTCAGCTATTAACCTGCATTAATGTATTCCCTTTTCTGATATATTCAATAAAGAGTTAAATGTTTCTTGTTTCTTTGCCCTTTTCATAATCTGCTTTATTCTCTGAAATGCAGGTTTGTTCTGAGACTATAAAACCCAACTTTATTGGTTACAATGACTATCACTCAGTTGATATAATAATTTACTGGTCAGTGAAATAATGATTGATATAATTTTTTTCTATAAAACCCCTTTTACATTTTACTTTAGAAGATTAAAGGTGACTAGTTTTAAACAAACAACTCTAAAGAATGGCCTTCAAATCTTTAAAAAAGCCATTTACAAATATTAGGTTTACTCATTTATGAAATTGTAAAAATATAATGCCAACCCTCTTATAAATTAAGAATGTAATTTTGCTTAGAATTTAATGCTTTAGACTTTCATTTATATGTTCCTGTATCATGGCACAAAGAACATACACTCATTTCAAAATCATTGTCTGGTGACTAATTTAGATGGTCCCTATTATGGAAATAAAAAACAGAAGGGTAGACTCTTATTATGTTTACTCTCTTATGAAATAAATTTGTCAGACACTATTCAAAGCAAAGAGAGTTTTCCAAAGGCCATATTCTACCATCCTGCATCAGAAAATTAGGCAGAAGAACTAAGATACACAGCTCCAGTTACAACATTATTATTGCATGCTGATGCTGAGTAAAAGGTAGAGAATTCTATTTTCAGAAGATACAGTAAAAAGAACTGGTAATTAGCCTCAAGATAACACTTATGAGAAAGTTAAATCTGATGAAATAAACTCGACATAACTGAAGTTCAGGTATAGATATCCCTGTTGATACTCTTCTGGGACACTAAGACCACTGATTCCATATGATCAAGATCTGCATTCATCTCCATTTTAAATAGCCAAGTTCACTGCTGGTTAGCCACTCCTGGGTCATTGAATGTGCAATGCAATGCAGTAGGTATCACAAAAAGATTGAACACAGAACCATTTCTGTTGTGGTGGTTTGAAGCTGTATAAACCACAGAAATACATGTTCTTAAATTTAATCCATTCCTGTGGGTGTGAACACATTTTAAGTAGGAACTTTCCATGTAGTTACTTCCATTAAGGCGTGGCTAAACCCAATCAGGGTGTATCTTAATTTTACTAAAGTGTGTCTTATAGAAAGAGTGTAATTCAGACACTCAGAAAGAAAGCCAATAAAGCAAGAACCAGGAATTCAATGGAATGTGAAAGAGAACAGAGAGTTCAGGAGAGACTACTGTGTGCCTTCCCATGTGACAAGCTAAGTACCAGAAATTGCCAGCAACCAATATTAGACTGCCCCTGTCTTTAGGAAGAAAACATCACCTTCATGATGCCCTTATTTGGACTTTTTCCCTTCCTCAAACTTTGAACAAGTAAATCCCCATTGCTTTATCGAACACAGTTCATGGTATTTGCTTGAGTAGCCTAGGAAATGAAATCAAATATAATGTAGAAATATATGTCAGGTATTCTTTTTACAGAATTCATGACACTTTTAGAATAAATGCTATATCTTTGCTTTTTTCTAAAACATCCATCATTGAAACAGAATAGCTATATAAGAGAAAATTTGTCTGGCTTAATAAACAGAAGATGAGTATTACAATCCATCCTGCTCACAGAATTGTGAATGGTCCTTCACAGCAAGAGGTCACATTGATTCACCACCTAACCCCACTATGGAATCCCTTTCTTAACATACTTGAATAAATTCCAAAGTCCTTAGAATTTTGTTTTTCTGATCTTAGACAACTGTATCTCCTTTTATTCTTCTGTTGATTCTTTGAAACTGAACATCTTGGTATACTAAAAACACGTGTTCTGAGGTCTGATAAATCTCCATATTACCTGCTAGATGGCAGAGATTGATGATTTCTCTTGGATAACCCTTGACTTTGTTACTGATTGGCCATAGTGACAAAAGGCATTGCTTTTATAGATGTAGAAGTTTATTAATTATTAGTCATAAATGGATATAAAAGAGAGGTATATTGAACACTAGAGTTTTACTGCTTTATGTCAGAATTAATTATAAATCTTTTTTTATTTCAGCCACAAAATCTAAGCTGTCAAAACAGGATCATATTGTAATAAACTTCCCATCTCTCATATCACTTATATTAGTCCTCTGAATATAGCATCTGCTCACTCATTATTTCCTAAATAAAAATGGGAAAATAAAAAGAAAAGTCATTAGAGGGTTCTGGAGGAATCTGACATCTAGAGGAGGTTTTAATTCTGATTTTGGTGAGTATGTTGCTTGTGCCACAGTGTTGCTAAAATGATGACATAGAAGGAGGATACTTTCTGAAAAAAAATTGCATATGGGAACTCCTATATTTTTTATGTAATATTTGTGTAATCTAAAACTTCTTTCAAACTAAAAATATAAAAAAATATATTTAAAAATTCCAATCTAAGAATATACTGACAAAGTGGAATAGCTGCCTTCATTGAAAAAAAAAAGCTATGGTATTTGGTAAATAGATGTGAGAAAATTGGCTTTTCCAACTGGAAAACCTCATGATATGTTGGAAAATACAAATATATATTTTTTCCATATAGGAACAAATTTCAGATAAATGCAAGGTCCGTCTGGGACTTCAAAGTTTACCTTTCAACTCTTACCTTCATTTAATAGACAAGGAGGACAGTCATACTGAATGTTATCAATTCATTTGAAGATCATATCATGTGGGGTGGATGTAGTTTACAGTACTCAGGACAACTGTCCACATTGCTCTTGCCTTGACATGTACACTAATCAGCATTATGGGTCAAGGTATACCTAAGAGCTACACTTTTGGGTACACTTATACAAGAGCAAAGGACTAATCTCCTACAACAAACTATGCATCTCCTTCTCTTGAATTTGCCTTTGTTTTCTAGCAGACCAGATATTGAATAAAAGAAATCAAGCAAGCATTATTTGTCCAAATTGTTATGCACAAGGGGAATATAGTTTTAAATTGATTATAAATGTTTTTAGTAAATGATTATATTAAATGATTTTAGTCTTCAAACACCACTGTGCTCCATTTCAAAATTTTGGGGTTAACATTTCAAATATATCCAACCAACCTGAAATATCTATATACCAAAATTCCTGAAGATTAAACACTTGAATTATATGCCTTGATTAATGTATGTAGAAACTCATCTTTCCATGTGCTCATTCATTAATGTAAATTTTATTGACATTTATCTCAATACTTATTAAATAATTTCAGTGTTATTTTTATTATGTTTCCCTCTAAAGAGGGGTAAAAAATGGGACAGAATTGTGGAAGCCAATTTTAGCACAAAATCAACAGAAAAGTCTTTTTTTTAAATGATAAATTAAATTCCTTTATAGTGCACTAAAATATTATTCCTTTTCTTTCATTGGGTTGTTTACAAATTATGGAGAAAGAAAATAAAACCTCCTCCATGAGTTTACTTTACTTGGACTGTTTCCCAGGAACAAGACATGTTGGCTTCCTCATCTGTACCTTTCTCCTTTTCTTTGTTATTGCCATCATAGGTAAGACCACTCTGGTCTCCATCCCCTCACTACTTCCCCAGTTGCACAGTCCCATGTACTTCCTGCTCAGCCAGCTCTCCCTAATGAACATCTCATTCCTCTCCATGGCTGTAGACAAGATGTTAATCAACTTTTTGCCACATACATCAAATATTTCCTATATTGGCTGTGGGACTCAAGTTTATGTCCATTCTGCCTTTTCAGGTAGTGAGTATATTCTGCTCACCCTAATGGCTTATAACAGATATGTGGGTATTTGTAACTCTTTGAGATATGTAGTTACTATAAATTTTGAAGTTTTCCTATAGATGGTCATTCTGTCCTTGATTGGGGAACTGATTGCTTCAATCATTAATATCATATATATCATGTACAGTCCCTGTTATGGCTCAAGAGAAGTCAACCATTTCTTATGTGAATTACAGGCAATCATCAAGCTTTCAAGTGATGATACTTCATTTTATGAATAAGTATTGATAATAATGGGAATTTTATTTCTCCTCATACCCTTTGGACTCATCCTCAACTACTATACTCTCATATTTTTTAGTGTTCAGCACATTAATTTTCCAAGGGGATAAATGAAGCTCAAACCACCTGCCTTTCTCATTGGATGGTGGTGTTTCTGTACTTTGGTTCAACCATGTTCATCTATAGAACTTTTGGTGAGGTTTATCTTGTTAAATAACTTTTCCTCTATAAATTTAAAATACCAATTGATAAGCTGTGATGTAGAAAATAGTGTGCCTATTTTATGTATGATTAATTAGATATAAAATCAGAAATGCAGAGTGAGCCAATTTTGTATTTCTCTATATATTTATGACTTTTGGTGAGAACACTTAAAAACAGTTAATCTCACACCCTAAGAAATTTTATATAAGGTATATTTTTAAATAACCCACAATTAGCAGGACAAGGGAAGGTATATGGATCACATTTACATTAACATTTCAATTAAATTTTGATCTTTTTGGTCCAGAATTCTATTATTCAAATATATTAATTTCAGGAGAATCAATAGTGAATCTCCATTCTGGATCTTCTATACTCTTGGATAAAAATCTCATAATATTTCAAAAGAAGTCAGAAGTTCAATTTTGTACTCTAGGTTAAAAAGACATGAATGGCAATGGCATTTGTGAACTTAGACTTCTTAGATAAAATCAGGGGATCATTTTCCATCTTTTTTCCAGGAGACATTTCTGTCAGAAACAAGCACATTGAACTTTTCAACTTATTTATTTTTTGTTCTTAACGAAGACCTCATGCCACATATATGTTTAAAGTTCGAGAGCTGGATGAAACCTCATTGTAGAAGAAACACAAAACTGTTTCACTCTGCTAACTATTTCTAGAAATTATTTTACCAGCAATGACCTTCAATAATGATCAATGAATTAAAGAATAGGTAATTATCTATACTTCCATTTGGTTTTTTAAATCAATGCAAAAAAAAATTGGAAATGACAGATTTCCATTAAATCTCTTGTTATTTGATCCCTTTTGCAAATGAAAATTTCCAGTTTGGTATCTACTTAGGAAAGTCTCTTATGAAAAAATGATTGCTTGTCACCAGCAGGACACACCTCTAAGTAAGTTGGCCAAAAATCGTGTTTCAAATTCTGACTTTTGAAAATGTATGCATTTACTCACATGATTTCCTTTCTTGGAGGTCACCAATGAGTATATTGGATGTGCAACAGAAGTTCTTTTTTATGCTTACACCAGTGACTCATGTTACACCATTTGTGAAATACATTTAAGATCTCTTTCTTCATCAATTGTTTATAGATATGAGTTCAGGAATCTAAGGTGAGGGCTGAATGAGACATGTAAAACCATATGACTTAAGGGACTCAGACAATTATTTCTGGAAACCATCAGGTCTAAATTCAGATGTACCATTTCCATCTTTCAATGTATTCAGCTAGCCAGAAAATATGACATTGTGAGTGTGAGAATCCAGCTCAGGAAAGAAGGTTATTGCATATAATCTCTAGATTTCCCATGTTTAAGTGCTCAGGTCTACCAGGACCTAATAGAACTTTTTTTAAAAAATCTTTTTTGAAAATATTTTTCTGCCATAGATGGCAACATCTTGTTCTAGAACTCTTGGTGTTTGCATTGTGACTTGTCCAGAGTCTCTGTCTAGCATCCTTGTCATCATGGCCTCTTTTAGTACCACTGGATTTTCTGAAAATTTGAGTCACTTAGGATATCTTGCCTTGCAGACTGAGTCTGTAGCAGATATTCCATTTCATTAGTCCCCATGGAAAAGTGATGGATTTCCCTGCCATCTGATAAGCAGATCCTTGAGCAATATTTCCAGAAGTGCTATATGCTTCTAAAATTCAAATCAAACCAACATGAATTTTTCATCTTTCTTATGAGGAGAAACTATAAAGACTAAAATATTTTTTGTTCCAGCATGCACTTAAATATTGGAATCCTAAAAACATCAACAATATGTATTCTCTTGATCATTAACTAAAACTAGCAATAATCCCATCATCTATAGAGACAACAATGGGGGTTTCTGTAGAGTGGTAAGATCATCAGAGTCCTGGAAGGTAATTTTGTGAGAGAGACAATTTTGTAACTTATCTATGGGGTGAGCCAATGACTGTGGCATTTTGAGATTATTTATGAATGGCAAAAAAAGAATAATTTTGTTCATAAACTAATGTATACTTATGGCTCTGGTACCCTTTAATTGTATTAGATTCTGCTGAGTGCCAATGATGAAATCTCCTTTTTAAGATTAGGGCTTTGATTAAACCTCAATAAGGCATGACTCAGAATGAGTCCCCACCTCTTGGTGAACCAATATAAATGGACATTCACTCAAGAAGATACTTGGGAAGAGAGAGAATTACCAGCTCCACTTTGGGCAGCCAATATATCCTAGGAACTCATTAAGGACCTTCATCAGAGCCCCTGGTTTCCAGCCTACCCTGTAAAATTTGTACATGTTCATCCCCACAGTTATATGGGAGAATTTTATAAAATTTCATACTATTTACAGATATCTCCTGTCAGTTATGTTTCCCTAGAGAATATTGATTAATACAGCTTGGAACAGTCTGGGGTACAGTCTGATGCAAAGTACCAGAAATTGGTTGACTTTTATAAATGGTATTTCTTGGGGGTAAAAGCTTACAGTTACAAGGCCTAAAGAGTCCAACTCAAGGTTCATTTGTCAACAAAGTCCCTTGCCACATGTTGTATCAAGATGGTTTCTGTTCTCTGCTTGGTCTCTCAGGGCTTCCTATAGCAGTCTCTGGCATGGTGCTTATTTCTTTCCAAGACTTCTCAGCTGCCCAACTGCTCTGTTCTCTTCAACTGAAAATTATCAGGCAAAATGCTCATCTCCCCAGGGCCCCAGGATCAAACATGACAGAGCTATTTCTGAATGCTGAAATCACTTCCTCATTTCAGGCCTTTAACTGATTAGATCATTACTGATAACAATATCATTGGTTGATAGTAGATGTAATCAGCCATCTATGCAATCAACTCATTGACGATTAAAGTCCATAGAATGTCTTTGTATTACAATTAGCCCAGTGCTTTCTTGACAAACCAACTGGGCACCATTACCTGGCATAGTTGACTGATTAGCCAAACAATCACAATCCAACACTTGTTAATATGGCAGCCACTCATATCAACTTAAACAATACTTAGTCTCTAAATAAAAACAATAACAGATATATGTACATATTATTGCCTAACATTATTCAGCTGTCCTGCATACATCTGGAAACATTAATTTCCTTCAAAATATGCTGCAAGTTATTGTGCAACATTCACCTTTAAATTTGACATCCTTAAATATTATGACGTTTTTGGAGATATTGTGAGCTGCTTCATAGAAAAGCCCTAAATTGCTTTGAAGAGACTGTTGGTAGGAATATGGATGCTAAAAAGACTTTTGATGAGCCCTTAGAAGTAAATGATGAAATTATTTTTAGAAAGTGGAGGAAAAGTGATCTATGTTTTAAAGTTGCTGAGAATTTGCAAGATTCACTCTGGAAAGCAGAATTTGAAAATGGAAATTCTGCACATCTAGGTGAAGAGCTTTCCAAAGTAAATTTGGGGAATTCAGCCTGGCTTCTCCTTGAAGTTTATAGAAAAATGCTAGATGAAAGAGATAAGCCGAGAACTGAATTGTTGGGCACAAATAAAGCATAAACTGATTCCAGAAATTCCAAAACTCTGGAAATCAAGACCCCCAGATGATAATGTCTGATTTGAAGAATTAACTAAACATGGAACTTGTAAGCCAACATTGAAAATGCAGTTATGCAAGAAAGACTTGTGGAAAATCTCATGGTTAGATGGCTTGGACACCTGCTTCCTGCATGGTAAACCAACAAGCTTTTTGAGAGAACTGTATGAACACAACTGCTGTCAGTCAGAACTAAAAAGTAAATGGAAGGGAGAGATGGAAGGAAAAAGGCTTTAAGATCAAACCATGGTGGAAATGAATGTGGCTCAAGCAATTGAGCTCCCATCTACCTTATAGGAGGTCCAGGGTTCAATTCCCAGGGCCTCCTGGTGAAAGGCAAGCTGGCCCATGTGGCAAGCTGGCCAGAGCTGAAATCTAGCCCACATGGATTGCTGGTCTACATGGAGTGCTGACCCACGTGGTATGTTGGCCCATGCAAGAGTGATGACCCATATGAAGTGCTGGTCCATGTGGAGAGCTGGTGCAGCAAGATGATGCAACAACAAGAGACACAGAGGAGAGACAATAAGAGACACAGCAGACCATGGAGCTGAGGTGGTATACAAAAGATTTAGTGCTTCTTGCTATTCTGGAAGGTCCCAGGATCAGTTCTCAGTGCTGCCTAAAGAGAAGAAAAGCAGACACAGAAGAACACACAGAGAGCAGACAGCGAGTGCAAAACAATGAATGGGGGGTTAAATGAACAATTTTTTTTTTTAAGATGAAACCTTGTTAGCTGAGGTCTGGAATGAAGACATGGCCTTGGGCAAAGCGAAGGACCCCACCCATGTTTATGGAAAGGGTAAGTTTGCCCTGGCATTTAAAGAGGGTGGATGTTCCAGCCCATTTTCAGGGAGAGTTTGGCTGCCCCAGTCTGCAGATAGGGTGGAGCACATTCCCCAGTCATTGGAAAATTATATCACCACCCAATTTTCTGAAGGTGGTGAACATGTTCATAGTTTGGGGAGCATGAGTTAACCATCCTATTGCTCTGAGAGGGTAGGCTTGTTCCTCACAAATTAGGGAAGGCCAGGTCACTACTCACTATTCTGAGGAGATTGTGTCTATATGACAGAGATTAGGGATAATGTTGCCACCTCATTGCATTAAGGGATTGAGACTGTACCCAGAGTTTGCAAAACTTTGGTCATCATCCCAATTTCTTGGAGGGTGAGGTTTGGAACTTGATTGCCAACCAGAAGTTTGATGAGTGTGGAACCAAGAAAATGGCCACTGGGCAAGCCTGTAGAAAGAGTGGGCCCCTTGAGGCCCCAAGGAGAAGATATCATCCTCTTGAAATCTAATGAAATATGCACTGCATGTTTTCTGAATTATTGGGGACTGGTAACTCATGTTCCCCTCCCATATGTATGGCCCTCTGTATACTAGAAGCAGTTAACTTGTTTTATAAGTTTCTCACGGGTACAGCTGGAGGAGAATTTGCCTCAAGAAAAGCTATATTTCTATAACTGATTGTTATGTCATTTTTTACTTAGCATTGCTAGTGAAATTAAGGTTTTTTTAAATATTATAATGTCTTTTTGGCATTCAAAGTGTGGAATGTGGCAATTTCATATAATTTATGAACCTAAAAAGAGAAATATTATGTTTGTAAACTAATCTATACCTCTGGAGGAGATACTTTTTGATTGCATTAGATTCTGCTGAGATGCCCTGGGTTAAATTACCTGTTAAGATTAGGGCTTTGGTTCAACAACATCAGTAAGGTGTGACTCAGCTTGAGTCCTCACCACTTTGGTGAGTTAATATAATTGAACCCTCTCTCAAGAAAACACACAGGAAGAGAGAGAATTCCCAACTCCTCTTTGGACAGCAACTTTTCCTGGGAAATCATCAAGGACCTTCACTGGGACCCCTGGTTTGCAATCTGCCACACAGAATTCAGACTTGCACATCCCCACAGTTGTGGGAGACAATTTTATAAAATCTCATACTATTTACAGCTATCTCCTGTCAGTTCTGTTTCCCTATAGGACCCCGATTAACACAGTGATTTTGTGTTTTATAAAAATTTGTTTCCTATACAAGTTACAGGGAGAAAGCTATGTTCATGAATAATTTATATACTTAAAAATACATTATTAAACAGGCAAAGAGGTAAACAAATTAATGAAGCATTAAACTCAAGTATTTATTAAATGGAAAATAAAAAGGTTAGGAAAAGAACAAAGAGTGAAATGAAAACTTATCTGAAATAATAAACTTGTTAAGTATGTTGGAATATATCTTTATAGATATATCCCTCCAAGTGCCCAGGTTTTGTTATGTTTTGCTTTTGGAATTTAGAAATAAATCACAGAAAATTACATAAATCACTCTTTCACAAAAGCAAAACAATTGGAAAATGTATTGTGGTACTGATAGAGATTCAAATTCCTACTTGCAAAAATTAGGTGAAAAGAAAAAAATAAAATAGAACACGAAAAATTTTCCTCAGATTGACTTTTCACTTGCTTTATGAAAGGATTCACAATACTGTTTCTTTAATGCTCAAAGCAATATATATGGTTGCTAGTATAAGGCAGCCACATTCACAGAGACACAGCCAAATAACATTTTTTTTTTTGTCATTCCCATCCTGAATAGAAATCTGGGTAGTTTGAATTTCTATCAGCTTGGAAAAGATATCTGATCATGGTCCAAATTCATTGAATGTCCAGCATTCTGATATGGGAAGTCAGACCATGATCTACTTGATGTGCTTTCCATCAAGTAGTTGGATTTAAAGATATTTCAATAACTTTTAAGATATAAGTATTTTCAGCTGATTGGATTAATTTAGCTCTTTTTTTATCATAAACAATGGTTTTAAAGTTTATTTGTACACCTGGATGTATGTATTTTCTCACACAAAAAACAAACATACAAGTGACAGTTTCTTCAAAAGGAGGAAGTCCTTCATAAGATATTTTTAAATTTTCAAGTGTTATAATTATTTAATTGTAATATATAAACTCATATAATATCTAATAACTTTGTCTATGATATTTTATTACTGTTCATTTTCAAAAAGACATAATATCTACAAGTACTTTCCCTCTCTCCTCAATGCAGCCTCTGAGTTTAATTCAAATTTTAAATTTCTTTCTAATTCTTAAATTTCTTTCATTTTTCTGGACTCTAACTTATCTCTTATGACATGTCCTCACATTGTAATATATCCTACATGCATTTTACCATGCATTTAATAAGTATGTGAGATTCTCAGAGCAAAACAAATATCTTCTCATTATTATACTTTATGACATTCAAGTTAACATATTTGTAGAATATAAAAACCATTTTCTTTTTGAAAACCCCTCCTTGTTTATGTTTTGAATGAGTCATAACTGGCACCAACTTATAAATATTTCTGAATATTTAGAATACATATTAATTATACCTTAACTTTAAATTAAGAGACAAAATTTCTTAAATATATCGATGGTTTAAAAGAACCTATGTTTTCAAATGAAAATTCAATGTTTGCTCAGCTCTTTTCTGATATCTTATTTTATTCATGACAGAGATGATTCAATTGAACTATGCTTCACAATAAAATATTTCAAAACCTGCAGAAAATATATAAAATGAGTTTTGAAGTCAACAGAGAGATAGCTACACAGACAGGGTTTATGGGAATCCCAGTGGGTTCCGTGTAATATTTTGGGTATCTAAGCACCCCTTAAAATATATTTATATATATACATAAATAACATTTTTGTAAGCAAATGCACATATATGCATATACATTTATATATCATTTTGCAAATGTTGGTATGTATTGTGAAAATTTTGAATTTTACCCACAATAAAAAAATAAAAAAATTAAAAAAAAAAAAGCTTGTGAACATTGAAGGAGAAACAGTGAAGTGAGGCTATTCTCTGGAGGGCATTTTCAAATCATGGTTTGGGCAAATTGATTTCTTCCTAATGTTTGAAAGTCTAAGTTGAGAAATTCAGTGAAGCAGTAGCAAATGGCAAGAATAACTATAGCTCTCCAAATATCCAAATGCCTTATATAAATAATGACAAACATGTATGATGAGTATGCTTCAATATTTACTTTTTATCCAGCATAACCACAGCCAAGGAAAAGGCAAAAAGCAGTGAAGGAAAACTCAGTTGAGCTTGACTCTAATTTGGCACCATGAGGAGACATGAGTGATGTAGGATAAGTGATTGGCCCCCATGGATAACTTGAGATCCCAAGGAAGAGATGGAAATAGTGGGCTTAGCAGCACAGTAAGAGGCAGTAGGAAAAGAGTGTAAGGATGGATAAAGTCTCCAGTTTCTCCATGGATGGTAAGGAAATAGGCCAGAATTTTCCAAATCTTAAAAAAAGTCCCTAATGTTTTTTTTTTTTTTAATGTCACTTATAAAGGAGCTCTCATCTGAATTCATTCCTGATTAGGTCCCCTTATTTGACATTCTCCCAATTCCCTCTGTTGTTTCTTAATACCATTTCTCAGGGATAGAATTGTAATGTTATCATAATAATTATTTTATTGTTTGTAGTCAAGATCAGAATGTTCAATTTATTAAAAGAGACAAAGCAATTTTAGTAATAGTTACTTAACTCGATACAACAGAGTTTTACATAAAATTAGGCGTGAAAAAGAAGTTTTGATTTTGGAATAAAAAGTTAAAAAGTAATACACTAATGAATGTAATTACTTTCTTATTATGGCCTGGATATCAGGCTTCTCATTAAATACATATGAAATGATTATTACAATATGTTTCATGAGAAAATATTAAAACATTTCATGCAAACACAATTAAGAGGTTCTAATATTAAATAAGTATATCCAAATTCTATATTATATTAATCTTAAATCCAAAATATTTTAATATAAAGGACACATTACATGTGCTAAATCAATATTTGTTGAACTTATGAGTTTCCAAATACAGTAAATAGTTCTGAAAATAAATTCTAAACACAGTAATATTATCCAAAATTAGAGAGAATTAGGCAAGTCTCCTAGAAAAAATGCACAACTTAAGCTTTGTATCAAGAGCACAAACTCTTACTGTTCAGTCAGTGGAACCTGAAGAGGTGTGCTTCTACATTAAAGATTAAAAACACCAGGAGATCATGATACTCATATATGTTTTGTAAGTTCATTACTTTCACTATATACTTATTTTTTATATATGTTCATGTATGAATAATTAACTAAAATAAAAATGTTAAAAAAAAAACACCAGAGGGTTGCAAAAATCACATGGTTGCATTTCTTGCCAAATTCCAAAGGTAAAATCATTTGTTTGAATCAATCTATTCATCAGTTATCTATTTAGACCTTAGTACATAGTGAGCAGTGGAGGCAAATTACTGAATATCACATACCCATGAATATTCACATACCCACTTAATTGTTACTACCCCATTATTAAATAGCATATTTATTTCAAAATGTGACAGGAAAAGTAACTTCCTGTCTTATGGTGGAACTGGGAGATAACTTAGCTGGCAACTACTGAGTGTTTTTACTGAGCTATTCACCTGAGTTAATATATTCACTTTTCTGATCTTTGTATTAAATTTTGTATTAAAATTTTTATTATCTACTTCAACTTCTGAAAATAACTTGGTCCAAAGCACATAAAAATGAAACTCCAATTTGGAAGTCTGTGCTGATTACCTTATTATCACTAAATTCATTCAGTGTTTTTAGTGGTCAAGAAATGAGTTTACTTATATACAGTTAATGTAAAGTAAATTTAGATTTTCTTTAAAAGAGAGTAAACATGGTCATAAATACACAAACTTATCTAATAAATATTACCAAGTATTAGAGAAATCATCAGAATATATTTATGATTACTAGCACATGAAACGGTAATACATATATATATATATATATAAATCTTCAGAAAACTAAGAATAAAATTGTCCTTAATCTTCAGTGATTTAGAACTTTAATGCTATTTGCTCCTTTCTATGACCAGAAAACATACAATCATATTGTTAATATCCTCTTGTGACTGTTTTAGAGGTTTTCATGTTATAGAAAAACCATGGAGTGGAAAGACTATTATTGCATCAACCTCATTCTGGGATAAATCCCATAGACACTATTCAAGCCAAATAGGGTCTTTCAGAGGTAAATCCTGACATCATAGATAAGAAAATTGGGCAGAACATTTAAGATGCACTGCTATAGCTACAGCATAATTATTAATATAACACCATGCTGGTGCTAAACAGTAATGAGAGAATGGTGTTATCATAAGAACCAGTAAAATGATCAGATAATTATTCTCTAGAAATTTACTCCTCAGAAATTTCAACATGATTTTAAAAAATCAAGATAATTGAAGACAAGGGACAGAACCCATCAGGAGCAGGATGGAACCTGATTTTATGTGACTAAGAGTCTTCATTCCTAGGTCAGGTGCCTCCGTTCTGAGGTATCCTTACAGGAGGAGCCTCAGCAGAGGCCTTCCTAAAGAACCTCCTTTAAGATCTCCTTTTCTAGAGGTTTAGCTAATGTAGTATTCTACATTTTATCAGAACATTTTTCCACACCTAACCCTTCTTCTCTTCCTCCAGCTCCCTATGGCCCTGGGTCCATAAAAAGACAGAACTGTTTTTTCTGTTACTTCTCAGCAATGAAATGACTCTCATGCCTCTTTTACCTTTCATCTGACTTTCATTGCATGCTAGTCTGTGGGAAAAAAAATAAAAAGTTGGGAGCTAAGACCAATTTATTTCAGCTCTATTTTGTTTTGTTTTGCTTACTCTGTTGCAGAGAAAGAATAAAGTTTAATTTTTTCTTTCTGTTGTTTTTTTTTTTTTTTGGTACTAAATTACCACTTGTTTAACTGTCTCTGAGAACCACTGTCTGAAAGTTAGGTTAACAAAGGAGAGAGAGAGAAATGTAGGTTGCGAGCCATTACCCATATGGACATAATCTATGGTAATGTGATAGAATATAGCTACATATTGAAGGATAGGAAAGGTGGGTAGTGATATTACTGGGTTTGGTGGTGCAGGGTTAACAGGTGGGAAGATTAGGAAGGGCAGGTTAGAATACCCAGGACATGTAATTATGAATCTTGTCATCCCATGAGCCAAGACAGGGGAGTGTCATATGCCCCAGGGGGATGGGGTGGAAAGAACAGAAAAGATCAAATGGGGCATTAGTGGTCATGGAAAATGTTCTTCATTACCTTACAGTAATGGACACAGAACATGGTAAATATCATCAAAAAATATTAAACTGCAACATCTAAAATGTAAACTATACTGTAAACCATTGAAAATGTTTAGTAGCTATGTTTCACTATGTATAACAGTTATAACAATGCTACCATCCACACACACAAAGAAAGGTTGTATTATGAGGTGGGAAAGGGGGAGGGAGATTGGGTATATGGGAATCTCTGGTATTCCGTGTGTGACTTTGCTGTGACCTAAAACTTCTTGGAAAACTAAATGAAAATTTGGGAGACACTGGGGAATGTGAGCAGTAAGGTGTCATGGTACACACTGGACATCTGATAATGCAGTGACAAAAAGAGAAAAGATAAAAATAAAAATAATAATAAAAATTTAAAATAAAAATAAAAAAAGAAATTTTTTTCTTTTCTTTTTTCCCATTTTCTTTTTTTGAATATCCCAAACCAATAATTATATTTTATTTTTAGTTCTTTTTTTCTGAGTTTCCTTTTATTTTATTTCTTGCATTTAAGCTTATCATTATTATGTCATTTTCCTATTAATTGTACTTGGTTATTATATGGGCTTCATCTTCAAGGAAGGTTTGGGTTACAGAAGGGTTACAATGGGGGTTGCAGAGGATCATTGGTTGGGGATGTATGTGATGGGGGATTCATGGGAGTAAGTTCACCTGAATATACTTGAAAGATATATAAAATTGTTCAAATGATCAAGGGATGGGGTATCATCATAGTGGGTAGAGAATCACTCAATAAATGAGGGAATACTGAATTCCCAGCCTGGAGAACTCTGCCACATTCTCCAAGGGAACAGTAACCATCCTCCAAGTGCAGGGGCAGTGTCTGACAAAAGAGCATGGCCCACTGTTGGTTTCTTGTTTTTGATGACTAGCCTTATGAGTCTATGCTCTTGTAATTGAAACTTGGCCTACTGTTATGGGGTGCCTATGAGTTGCCACCTGAGAGCCTCCTTGTTGCTCAAATGTGGCCTCTCTCTAAGCCAAACTCAGCATATGAATGCATTACCTTCACCCGAACGTGGGACATGACTCCTGGGGATGAAACACCCTGGCAACAAGGGACTAATACCAAGTGCCAACTGGAAACACGACTTGTAAAAAACCTTGAATAAAAGGAGGAAAAGGTAAAGACAAATGAGTTCATGTGGCTAAGAGACTTCAAAGAGAGTCAGGAGATCATCCCAGAGGTAACACTTATGCACACCTCAGAAAGATCTCATACAACAACAAAGCGGATATCACCCCACACAGAGGGACTCCTGAGGAATCTGGAGACACCCATGTCCTATATAAAGGGGGCTAGCCCCAGAGATTGATGCCTTATCAGTGGGCTCTACTTTGGAATCTGTGCTCCTGAGAGTGACAGAGTTGGACTCAAATAAGTCTTCCAGGCACATGGTCCATAAGTCCCTTCTATTCAAACCTATGTGTGAGGCTGGGGTTTGTAGGTGTACTTCTAGAGACTGGAGCCTTTGGCCTGCCCATGTGCTAGCTGTGCCTGGAATCTTGGTGGTGCTGCAACTCCTACCCACAGCTCAATGGACTCACCCGAGTCACCTAGTGAAGAGACAATGATGATGGGCAATGGCCATCCCAGGGAATGGAGAGAGCCTGCAGCTGAAGGCAGTGTAATCCCATCCACCATATCCATGGGATATAAGCCCACTCTCACATGGAGATGGAGTGGACATCACCATTCCAGTCCCTTCAGGATTGGGGGAAGAGCTATGGACTAGAGTGGACTTAATGATATTCTATTGTAAACATATTGAGATTCAAGCAATGGAAAGAATTATAACAGTGAGGTGAAGCCAGTGGTCACTAGATGCTTTCAGGGTTGGGAGGCAAAAGGCAGTCCTAACACAGAGTCTTTTACAGGACTTGGGGATTGTCTTGAGTGACGTTGTGGCAATGGATATAAGCCACTTTACATCAGCATATACCATGCAGATCTGTGTGGGAGAGAGTGTGGTCTATGATGTGAACTACCAGCAAGGTATAAGGAGCATGATCTTGGATTGCCCTGCAACCATCAAATATTACAGACTGAAGTTGCACCTGCCAAGAATGGGGCTGAAGGGTTCAGAATGGATTGTTCGCACCAGCTTTGACTAACTTACAGCTGCCATAGATTTAGAAGACAGGATTTTTTCCTAGAGATGGGGCAAGGAAGGAAAGGAAAAGCAAATCAAGGCACAGAAGCATCCTATTATACACCAGTAAGCAATTGCAATTAGGACTCTATTCACAACAGTCCAGTCTGCAGGGGCCACAGCAGTGAGTCCAACTCCAAATTCCAAGATGAGCAGACCATATAAGAACAGTATCCACCAGGAGCAGGTGTCCATTCAGCAGGCATTTGATGAGGTTGGTGCTTGGGGATCCCGGTAGACTCACACTCTCAAGGGCTGGCTAGGTATGGATTGGCTGTCCAGTTGTCCTGTTTTTTATTTGGGTGTGTCTTCTTGACCTTTGAATAATTAATCAAAGGGAAATGCCTGCAACTTTAAGAGCAGTAGGAGTTAAAATGATCACATTATGTGGGACCTCTCCAGGAAGGATGAAGGGGTTCTTTTTTCCAGTCTTTGACACAGACTACCTTCCATGGCCGGTGGGGGTGCACCAGGTGTCCCAGGGAGATGAGGTTCTGGGACAGGACAGTTTTATGTATTTCAACTAGAGTTTTCCCCAGCTGCTGGAGAAGGGAATCTTGGCTAGCCTCCCCAAGAAGTTTGAGATTTCCTTTGAAGGCCCAGATAATTGGGGGTGGCTGCCCAAATGTAATTTCAAAGGGTGATGAGCCTGTGGGTCCTGGGGTTCACCTAACCAAGAGAAGGGTCAAGGAAAGTAAGTCTACCCAGGGGAGACCAGTTTCCTGGCAGAATTTGGCTAGGGTGGCTTTCAGGATTTGACTCATGCATTCAACTTTCCCTGAACTCAAGAGCCTGTAAGCAGTATGGAGTTTCCACTTCATTCCTAATATTTTTGCTAGCTCTTGGGCTATGGCAGCCACAAATTCTGGGCCATTGTCACTTCAAATTGACAGTGGCAGCCTCTGTCATGGAATGATTTCTCTAAGTAAAGCCTTAGTCACTTCTTTTGCCTTTCTGGTGTGAGTGGGGAAAATTTTGACCCAACCTGAAAAGCTGCATATCATCACCAACATATATTTGTACCCCCGACTTGGTTTCGTTTCTATGAACTTTACTGTGAGATCTTCAAAGGGGACCATTCCCATGTATTAGACACTTGCCAGAGCACGGGTGTCCTGAAAAGGGTTATTTTTGGCACAAACTTGACATTGGCTGCTGATGGTGGCACAGAGAGAAGTTAGCTGTGTTATATAGTAGTATTTCCTGAGTAAGATTTCTAGCACAGTTTTCCCTAGGTGGGTGAGTAGGTGGCATCAGTGGATAAGGGCATGAGCAAATTCTTTTGGTAAAAAAATTCCAGTTATCCAGGAGCAGTCAAGTTCCTTTGGGGGTTTTGCTTCCCACTTCTATCTTAGCCCACTCCTGTTCTTCCCGGGTACAGCTTAGTTGATTAGTCTCTTGTCCTAAGAGGGACAGCTGCGGTGTCAATTCCAGGACTTGTATTCTGTGGTTTCTTTAGCTACTTGCTGAGCTTCTTTGCCAGCTCATCTGTTTCCTTGAGTGACCATATCCATTCCTTTCTGATGCCACTGGCAGTGGATGATGGTGACTTTGTCTAATCTCCAGATTACTTCTAACAGTTGAAGGATTTCTTCTTTGTTTTTGATTTCCATTCCCCCTGCAGTTAGGAGACCTCTTTCTTTATAAATTGCCCCATGGATATGAATGGTAGCAAATGCATAGAGTCAGCGTAAATGTTTACCATTTGCCTGGTGGCTAACTGCAGGGCTTGGACCAGTGCCCAGAGTTCTGCTCATTGCGCAGATCATACCCATGGTAGAGACACTGCTTCCACCACCCATTTGTAATGGTAACTGCCTATCCAGCAAGGTTTTCCCAATTTTTAACAAGACTGTTCCCATCTGTAAATAGTGTCTGATCTGGAGAAGGGAGCGGTTATTATTGGAGGTTGGGGTGACTGGGAAAAATACTTAAGTCACTTCAACACAGTCCTCATCTGACAAAATGGTGGCAGGGTTTATATTGTGCACTGTTTCTATTGTCACTCTGGGTGATCCAGGTGGCCAGGAGATCCTGTGACCACCAGCCACCCTACATGGACCCTGGCTATATCCAGGGTCCTGTCCGAGGTCTAGCCAATATTAAAAGTGGGCCACTCTACTTCATATAAGGTTCAGAGGGTGCTGGGATCCATCTGGATGCCATAATCTCTGAAAAAACCCTCCTTGAAATTCTTGAGCATGCAGTTTAAGATGGTATTTTTTTACTGTGATGAGTCCATATCCTGTGTCAGAGGTGGAAGACAGAAAAGGGAAGGGGTTACCTCTTTCAAGGCCACTCAGATACCTGCCTGTCTGTGTCTCTCATGAGAACTTAGGCTCATCTTAGCTAAGGCACCTGGGTAAAGTTTGGGGTGCCCATTATGCCTTATGACTGTAGCCACAGAAAACATGTTAGGGCCCACACAGGCTCTACAGCATAAAGCTTTGGAGTCACAGACTGGGTATGGCAGCCGCAAGCCTCTGCCATCCTCATGTACTCATGCAGTCACTCAGGGGTTATCCACAGGGATTGCCCTATTCTGGAATCTCAGTACTTGTGATTTCAGGAGGTGATCAGTCTCCTCTTCTGTCCTGACTGAGGACTTAGCACTTGGGGCCAGGGTGTAGGGATGCAGCCTGTGGGGACCACCTCAGAAGGAGGTCCCATCAAGAGTCAGGTGGCACCAAACTTATTCACTCGGAGATCACCATCTGCTGCATCCATCAGCCCCAAGCTGGAGGCACAACAGGCCTGCTCGATTTGGGCTTTTCCTGGTCAGGGTACCAAATGTTGTGGCTGATTGAATGAAACCCAAGGGCACTCTTGAGGGTACGGATGATCAAAGTTTTATTTTGCACAGACCCAGAGGAGAATTCAGTTTCCAAATTCTGAGCCCTGTTTCTCGAATTTCATAAGTAATATAGGAAAACTAAGCAGGTAAATTCCTAAGCAAGTGGGCAGGCAGCATTACAAAAACCGAGGAATGAGGTTAGTTTTTCTTCCTAAAAGCAGAGGGCCATTAGGGCAGAAATGTGTTGTTATCTGTTTAGAGTTGTAAATTTCAGTTCAAGGGAGCAGACAGAGAGTGTTTATCTTCCTGATGTGGATTTCATGGGGTAAGGGGGGAGGAGAGGAGAAAGGGAATGAGGGGAGTTTATTTTCCTAGAGCTGTGGGTTTCTGCCAAGGGGGGTTAAGTTTCCCAGCATTTCCCTTATCAAAGCCACAAAAATTTTATTAGTAACAACTTTGGTAAGTTTTCTGCTTTTCTAGCAGTTGAACCAGTACCAGTTGTGATTTATACATTAAATCCACTTGCAAGGCAGTATTGACATTGAAAGACTCATTTTTAGGTTACCTTTCACAGTTATCCAATTTTTAACAGGTGAACTTCAAATCTGATTTCCTAGGCACAAGCAAACTGATACAGTTAAACACAGATTTCAAAGTTGAACACATAATTAAGCACCAATTAAAACAGAACAGAGAATTTTTTGCCCTTAGCATTTGCAGGAACTCTTTGATCTTAATTGATAGCACATGAGGTTTTTTATTTTCCAGGAGAGGTTTAGTAACTGGTTTGGATCTTGAGCTCTATTTACACCTTTTATAGGGACAACTGAGTTTAAACTAATAGAAATTCCTTTCTAATAGGGAAGTTTCTTTTCTAACAGGAGAGGTTTAGTAATTGGTTTGGATCTTTATCTATTTACACCTTTTATAGGCACAACTGAGTTTAAACTAATAGAAGTTTCTTTCTAACAGGGAATTAGTTGAAGTTTGAGGTATATTTACTTATTTCCTTAAGGAGACATTACATAAGGTTTCTGGCCTTCAGATCTGTCTATCCTCCTTTTTTTACACTGATCTAACTGAAATTCAGGGTCTTATTCAGGGGTTTCTCTTTGCTATACTGTAGCTATGTAGACTAGCAGTAGTCAGAGTTTCCTTGTGGACTAGAGACCATGCCCATTTTTCTAGGAAGAATGAATATTAAAGAAGAATGAAGATTAGTCAACTGATCTGGCATCCCAGAGTACAAGTCTGACTAAAACATTTACCACTCCAAATTTGGAGCTGATTCTCTGGTTCCAGCATTCTGAAATCCAGAGCCCAGGGCTCACAGGCATCCCTATGGCTGACCTAGATCTTGGGAGATGTCTGAAACCCTGAAGTTCAGACCAAAGCCCCCAATCTGACTGGTGGAAGACAGAACAGTTGCCCCAAACCAAAGCATCTGAGATGATAAAGTCTCAGAAAGTGTTTGGCTGCTCTCTGAATCAAAGCAACCAGGACATTTTATGTCTTGGGGGACATTCAGAGTTATGTCTCTGGTTTCTGCCACCTCAGTAATCAGAGACCCTGTCAATGGGCAATGCCAGGGCCACTGTGGACTTGGGTGACAGACAAACAGTTCTCAGGATTGGTTTTCACCTGAAGGTCCCAAGCAGAATTGTGCTCTTTCTTCCTATTCTTACAGAGGCCTTAAAAAGCATTCTTATGACTTTACCATTTTGGTAGTTTCTCAGATGAGCCATCAAAAGCTATTAAGTGATTATAGATCAATTGTTCTAGCTAACACGCCTTGTGGCCATGAGGCAACACCTGTTTACTAGCAAATGTATTTTCAGTACCACTTTTTAAGACACTCTAAAGCATTTTAACACAAACTTGTAATGAGAAATTCAGTAGTAGGCAGTGGGTAAAGGTTAATTATAAGAGGAATCCTAGCCTGTGACCCCCTTGTGGAAGAGAACTCCCATAGCATCCATCTTGGTCATGCTTGCTGCTGCTTAAGGTGTGTGGCAAAGGTGTGGACCTGGAGAGGGCAAGTCCCCAGCTCTAAGTCATTGCATTGCCACCACAAAGGGGAGGTGGCAGTAAAAGGCAATGGCCTGTGGGCAAAGCTACCTGGTTGCATAAAGGGCTTGAAATAGCTTTGCAGCACCCAGCTCTCTTGGTTAGGGGACCTCTGTCTTGGCAGGACCCTGGTTTGACCCCCTCCCTGATGCCCTAGCCCTCCCATAACCCAGCCTCTTCCATCCTGGGAATTCATCCTGTGGGGGCTTGTAGGTGAACCCATTTAAAATGGATAAGAAAAATAAGACATTAAACACACTGTAGTCCATGGTTATTTGAACTCACCAATAATTTCCTGGGCCTGGCTCACAAAATATGTTAACAGATTTAATCTAGGATTTTGACTTATGCTGCAGAAATGAATTTCAGAGCATGTCAGGTGAGTTAGGCCAGCAATTAAGATAGGGAGAGAAGAGAAATGGGAGAAAATAACAGATCTCAGGTCCCAGGTAGAGGGTAAGGGGCTGAAAAGTGATAGAGAGGGCTGATTTATTGACTACATTTTCCCATTATAGATTATAAATGCCCAGGTTTTACTTGCATGTTGCTCCATACCGGGGGATGGGCATCGTGAGAGCAGGGTGCAGAAGCAAGGAGGGCTGAGAGCAGCAGGGCATGGAAGCCACCAGGAGCAGGAGCAGGGGACAACAGGAGAGATATGACTTTTGTACCTGCTTTTTAAACTGTTAATTATTCCTCCCTTTGCTAATGGCATGGGAGGAGTCCCAGGTATTTTCTGTTTTGATTGATTACCCCACCCATGAATCTCCCAGGACAGCCCAATTATAGGGCCTCTGAAGAATATTTGGGGCTTCTCCTGGCTTCCAGGAGAAATCTTGCTTGTCTTCCAGCAACCATCTTGGGGCATTGATATCCATGTGGACCTTTCTCCAGGTTCCAGATCCATTTATTGATTCCCTATATGAAACCGGCTTCACTACCTTCCTGTTTTTTATTTGTTTAATCTGGACACCTTCCTGGTGGGATTTTAAAAACATCCCTGCCGTCGCCCCATATGTAACAACTAAAAATATCTCCAGAGAATATTCCCTGAGGGGCAAAACAGCCCCCACACCCTTCTTAAGAACCACTGTCATATAGTCTTTGTCCTATTGAAACTTGACAACACCTTCGTAATATAGGGCTGTGAGTCGAGTACCTTGGCCTTGGAAAGATCCAAACCCTGTTAAATATTCAAGAAGAGAAATAAGTAGTGAAAGTTTTGTATTTGCCTCTCTACTCTCTCCCTTCCCCCATAAAGTTCTTTTTGTCACTGAAAATTGTGTTCCAAAACACCTAAATCAGGAAAAAAAAATCAGCATGCCCATTTGGGGTAGATTGTTCATAGGATTTTTGAGCCAAGAGTAGGTTCAAGTCTGTGCTCATTCTTCCACATGTATTAATTGTTGCACTGGGCACTGGATACTGCAGTGAGCAAAAGGATCTTGTTCTCAGGTAACACACATTCCAATGAGGGAGCCACCCAAGAAACAGACAGTATAAGACATGTTAAGCAAAATAAAACATCCACCCACTTTGGGCTTTGCAAAAGAAAAAATCCCAGTGGGTTCCGTGTAATATTTTGAGTAATCTAAGCACCTCTTAAAATATATGTATATATATATATATAAATAACATTTTTGTAAGCAAATACACATATATGCATATATATTTATATATCATTTTGCAAATGTTTATATGTATTGTGAGAATTTTGATTTTTACCCACAATAAAAATAAATTAAAAAAAAAAAGCAAACAAACAAACAAAAAAAAAAACAAAAAAAAAAAAAACAGTTGACCTACAGGGGGGTTCTGAGAAAATGGAATAACACATGGTGATGTTACCATAAGCATGGTTATTTCCAATAGAAAGGCCCAGCTAATCTGGTGCTACAGAAAACTAATCTCTCAGTGAGAAGGTGATTTATTGTAAATGCACAAACAAGGAACTGGGGAAATCTTCCCAAAAAACAGCACAACTAGATCTGGGGAAGTTATTTGAATTTTTCAGACACACTTAACAAATTTTTAATAAGCACATATTTCAGATACCAAGTCCTCCCTTCTCATTATACTCTTCCTATTCTTAAGAAGGAATGTGTTGTAAGCATTCCTCCTTTGAAGGAAATGCGTGAAGTTCTCATTGGTACTTCCTGCTGAGCATGGGTGAAGAAAATATCTGTATTATTTTAGGAGATGCTCTAACCATAAACCCACAAAGACAATATAAGCAGCAATAAGAGAAGCATGTGGCAAACAGAATAAAGGCGATACTTAAAAGGGCCACTATCCTCTTCATAGGCAAGTCATCAACCACTCAGAAAATGAATCAAGTTTTCCAAGATTTTTAACATGTTCGATATCCCTTTACATATGATTCAGTCTGGAGGAAATATTATCACAGTCAACAGGTACAATATTTAATACTAATCAATGCACAAGTTTTTCATTGAGGTGAGTTAATATATTTAAGCTCCAAATTTGCAATACAATGCATGTTGTCCCTCCATGGAAGCAGATTGTAATGTCAACCATATTTGTTTAGGTTCTCCACCCATTACTCTGGAAATTATTGCTCCACTTGTTACATTTTTCACACAGCTGGCATACTGCATCACCATTAGAAGGTGACTCCAGTTTTCCACTGGCCTGGTGCATAGCACCCTTTGACACTGAAACAGAGCCAGCCTTGAGTCAGAGGTGATGTCACCAGATTCCTCTAGGTTCTTGGCTCTAAAAGAACTTAAGAATGCCAGTTTAGTTAGACCTGTAGTTTATTAAAGAGATGAGAGAAGAAAATAGAAATGGGAGAAAATAACAGATTATGGGTTCCAGGTGTACTTGTGGGCTGGTCCAGGCAAAGAAGGCAGAGAGAACTTTCTGCTTGTGTGGTTACCTTTTAAAACATTAATTATTCCTCACTCTTGCTAATGTTTGGAGGAGGGTTCCCAGTTGATGGGTCTTTTGATTGATTACCCCACCCATCAATTCCCTAAAGGGGGACAATGATAAGATACCTTGAAAATATCTGGGGCTTTTTCTTGCTTCTGGATGAAATCTTGTTCTAAAAGGGAGGTTCTCATGGGATTCTTCCAGCAGCCTTCTTGTGGGGTCTTTCCTTCAGGATTTCCAGGTGGAATTCCATGGCCATGTGTTTCATGACCATGTTTTCCTGTCAGGTTTTAGATTCTTCTCATTCCCTAAACTAGCCTGTTTCAGTGATATTGAGCCATCACTGGCTGGGAGACCTGCAGGAGTCTTGACCAGATACCTTTATTGTTTTAGGGATCATGTTGACCAATATAACCAATAACTCAAATGGAGAGTCACCATGCATGGCAACAGGGCCTGGTTAAAATGCACAAGGGAGTCCAAAAACACTGAAGTCCTCCCCATTAGTGTATGGCCGTATGGATATATCCACTGCTGTAAGGCATGGTTTGTGGCTGAAGTCAAGACTATGCCTCAAAATCTTTTATGATATGAACTAGTTTATAATATTTAATAGGGATACTTAGTGCCTTAGCCAGGCACCACCCTGTGACAGCTCTATGGCCTCTCTTTTTTTGGGGGGTATAGCCATAGGGTTGCTTCTTTATCAATTTTAGGGCAGGGTTAGGTGTCATAGAGGTGTTAAAAAAATTCTAGGGAGCTAGTAGGTTATATACAAAGAGCAAAGCACCTCAGGATTTAGAAATACCAATCAGAGATTGGAACTCAGGAATAATTGTGACTCTGCAAGACCTTACAATGTAGGCTTTAATTTCCTTAAGTAAAGCTATTTGTTGAGATTATTAGCTACAAGTTACAGTAGAAAATTTTTCATTTTATTTTTCCTTTTTTACCAAGATTATGTTAATCAACAGGCAAAACACCACAAAAAATATTTACTTGAATTTCCTTTAAGGTCCCTTTTTGTTTACAATAGGGTGACTGCATGGTCTTTAGAGAAGCATCAAAACAAAACTGTGTAACTTATAAGAGATTTCAGATGTTTTCACAATATCTCACTTTTCTAAGAATAACTAAAGCTATAACCAACAATATTATCATGCAGATCAGTATTAGGATAGACTAGACAGTGAGTACTTTAAAAGTCTTTAAGAATTTTTTCATACAATCCCCAAAATAGATAAGTAAATTCCACATTTAATTCCTTCTTCATGGTTTCTCTTTTGGAAAGATATTGTGTACCACAAAGAAATTTCAGCATACTGAAAGAAATATTTTAGTAAATTTATGAAAAATTAAGATTACCAATGAAATAAAGATTATCTTCTCACTACCACTACCTTATTATAATCATACTGTAGCAATTTGATATTGTTTATGAATGCAAAAAATAGATATTGGATTATGTTTGTAAACTGCTCTGTTCTGGGCATATTAGACTGTATTAATTTCAGAGGTTTCAATTTACTGGATTAAATTATGATTCAGGCTTTGATTGGGTAACATCAGTGGGACATTGAGTCCCTGCCAGGGGGTGGGAACTCACAGAGAAAATGACACAGCAGAGGAGAGAGTTGGAGCTTTGATGATGAAACCCTGGGGAGAGAGCCAAGCCATTTGCCTGATAGTTTGCAGCTGAAGACACCAACGACCTGAGTAGCTGAAAAAGCCTCATCACCATCCCAGTCCCTTCAGGATTGGGGGAAGAACTATGGACTAGAGTGGACTTGATGGTATTCTCTTGTTCACATATGGTGATTCTAGCAATGCAAGAAATTATAACAATGAGGTGGAGCCAGTGGCCATTTGACACTTTTGGGGTAGGGAGGGGATGAGCAGTTGAAATACAGGGGCTTCTTTGGGAGTTGGAGGTTGTCCTGAGTACTGTTGTGACAACGGATGTAGGCTATTTTAAATCAGCACACACCACTCAGAACTGAGTGGGAGAGAGTGTGGTCTACAGTGTGAACTGTGGTCTATGGTTGGTGGCAAGGCTCAAGGATGTGTAAGTTCATTGAGGGTGGTGGGCCACACTTGTGTGAGATGTTTGTGCGGGATGTGGTGGGAATTGTGGGAGGTGGGCAACATGGGAATCCCAGTGGGTTCTGTGTAATATTTTGGGTAATCTAAGCACCTCTTAAAATATATGTATATATATATATAACATTTTTGTAAGCAAATACACATATATGCATATATATTTATATATCATTTTGCAAATGTTTGTATGTATTGTGAAAATTTTGATTTTTACCCACAATAAAAATAAATTAAAAATAAATAAATAAATAAATGCCTTTGGCACAAAAAAAAAAGAAAGAAAGAAAGAAAGCTATGGCATGTTGGTTAAAAAAAAAAAAGAAAATAAAAGAAAGAAAGAAATAAGCTCCAGGAAGAGGGACAAGCCTTATGGTAGCCCGCAGCTGATACCAGAGGAGCTGGTACCATGGAGCCATAGGATGAAGAGAAAGACTGAACCATCACAGAGACAAGTAGCCATCTTGCTCCAACACATGGCAACAGACTTTGGTGAGTGAATTATCTTACACTTCATGACCTGGTTACTGTAAGCATCTACCCCAAATAAATACCCTTTATAAAAGCTATCAGATTTCTGGTACTTTGCATTAGCACCCCTTTGGCTGACTAATACACACACATTTTTTGGAACATTAATATCCCCACCTCAAGAATATATTACTTTTAATAATGTAGGTGATTCCTTAAAAGTTCAGAGTGGTAAATGTAATATGGATTTTTTACAAGTATTAAGTGTATACATTTTAGCACCTCACTATTTACAAGGTGAAAGAACAAATTATCTCCAACAGTTTGTAATTGAATATATCTTTAAAAGTTTTAATGTGAATACTCTTGCTGTCCTGATTTTGTGATAATCAGGGTTGGCTAATCATTCTCTCTATTAGAAACCATGCATGTGTCCCCAGACCTAGTTTTTCTCCCTTGGTCTGGTTTTTGGAATGCTAATGATAAACTAAGCCTGAATTATATGACCATCCTGTATGGGTAATGACTGTAACTCTAGGTATCTTTGGTCAAACTTAAGAGATATAACAGGGGGACAGAAGTGGCTCAAATTGTTGGGCATCTATCTCCCATATGGAGGGACATGGGTTTGGTCCCCGGGACCTCCTGGTGAAAATAAAAGAAAAATCTAGAAGGTGCGTGGGCCACAGGCCATGTGCACAGGTGAACCACCAGGTGTCATGAGCGGGTGAGTCCCCAGGCCCTATCTGCCGGTGCACTATCAGGCCCCATATGCACGTGAGCCACAAAGCCCTGGGAGCAGGTTTTCCATCAGGCCCCAAGAGCCAGTGAACTGTCAGGCCCAGTTTGCAGGTGATCCATCAGTCTCTGTGCGTGGGTGAGAAGCCAGGCCCTGTGAGCAGGTGAGCCATCAGGTATCATGCACAGGTGCACCACCAGGCCCCATCCATGGGTGTGCCATCAGTCCCTGCAAGCCACACAGCAACATGATGATGTAACAGGAGTGTGACACAAGGGAGAGCCAAGATGAGACACACTGGTGGTAGGACACCTATCTCCCACATCGGAGGTTCCAAGGATCAAATTCCAGTGAGGACAGGAGAAGGATGAGAAGAGAGGGCAGGAAATGGACACAGAGTCACCCAGTGAATGGATACAAAAACAGCAAAAATGGGGTGGGGGGAGTGTGTAGGGCTCACAACTATGGGAGTTATGAAAAATACCTCTGCAAAGACCCCCAAAAGGGCAGAGGAAACTGCTGCTCTTGGAGCTTGCTGGTAGGTGCCACCACTCCCTGGAACAGGTCCCACTGACTTCTCCATATTTCCTACAGAAAATCCCCAGCCCAGCAAAATGTGGCATAGAACCCTGTGACCCCATAAAACTCACCTTATTAAATAAATATAACCACTGGATTAGAAAATACCTTTTGAAAGGCCCAAGCAGGAATAAAACTAGGAATCCATATATATGACCCATCGGGGCCAGACCCAGAGGACCTGACACTGACCCAACTGAAACAGGTAACTCAACCCCCAGAGAAAATCCTAATGAAAAATTTCAATAAAGCTGCCCAGACACTAAAAGCCAAAGTTAGAAAAGCCCCCCACAATGTCCTTTTGAACCAGGTTTGAAATTTCCACCAACTACTAAATGAAACTCAGCCCAACATAGCTGCCTCCTGCTGGCTATGCACTTCCTCCAGTCTAAACATCTTCCCCATACCTGTCCCATGAAATGTAACCCTCCTGACCCATGACAGTTCTGTGATGGGACCAGGCCCCTCCCAGTCTACATAACCAACCCCCCAGGTAAACTGGCTAACTGTAAAAATAACTACCAGGTCTCCTTCAACCATCCTCCCTCTTGGAAGGGCCAACTGTAACACCACCCACCCACTCAGTAAGCCTGACTAATGTGCCACAAACTCCACCATCTGGGTCTGTGGCACAAACTCCTACTGGTGCCTACCCCAGGATGGCCAGGGCATCTGCTACCTCTCTTGGTAAGTACTATCTTTCTAAGTGCATGTAGATGAATTGCCTGGAGAGCTCTCCTGAGCCAAACTAGCAATACAGGCTGTATTAGTCAGCCAAAGGGATGCTAATGTGAAATACCAAAAATAGGTTGGTCTTTATAAAGGGTATTTATTTGGGGTAGAAGTCCACAGATACCAGGCCATAAAGCATTAAGTTTCTTCTCTCACCACAGTCCATTGCCACGTCTTAGAGCAAGACAGCTGCCAGTGTTTGCCAGGGTTCACACTTCTGGGGGTCCTCCCTTCCTGGGGCTGCATTTCTCTCCAGGCTTAGCTCCTGTTTTTTCCACAAGGTCAGCTGTAGATGATCAGGTGAACAGCTTGCTTCTCTTCTCCTGGGGCCTTCTCTCCAACATCAAAATTGCTGCTCAAAAGACTGCTTCAACTGTCCTTTGTCTTGCCTTTTATATTCGATCCCCCACCCACCAAGGGGTGGGGCTCAATGCCCTACTGACATGGCCCAGTCAATGCCCTAATCATATCTTAATCATGCCCAGATTAACAGATCAGTTTACAAGCATGATCCAATTATATTTTTGGAATTCATAATTACATCAAATTCCCCAACGGTTATATTTCACCCTCTGAATTCCAAAAATAAATTACAATTCTCACAAAAACTTAAATCAGTAACAATTTAAGTACAAAATCATATCATAATCAGTTTAAAGAAATACAGTTTGTCCTAGGGCAAAGTCCCGTCTGCTATAGACTTCTGAAACTTACAAAACCATTTAACTGCTTCCAATACACAAATGGAAAGACAAAAGATAAACATTTTCAATATTATAAGGAGAATTTGGGATGATAAACATGAGTTATGGATCCTCTACAGTTCAGTAAACTTGCAGGGCATCCTCCATTCGATTTCAAAGTCTGAGAGTCATTCTTAAGATGATGGTTTCTTCTTGGGACCACATGGGAACCCACCCTTTCCACAGGCTTGGCTAACAGCCATTATCTTGGTTCCACCCTCATCAAGCATCTGGGTGTTGACCAAGCTCCAGACCTCACTCTCCAAGAGTGTTGGGGTGATTGCCACAACTTACCCAATCTTTGGGTTAGAGTCTTAGCCCCTCTAGTACAGTGAGGTGAAGATAACATTCCCCCTAACCTTTGGCATACAGGGTCAACCCTCTCAGAGCAACAAGTTGACCACCTGGCCTTCCCTAACCTTTGGCATTCAGGCTCAACCCTCTCAGAGCAATGGGTTGAGTACCTGGCCTTTTCTGATCCATGGGGGACAGGTACACCCGTCTCAGACCTATGGGGTGTTGACCTTAACCGCTCTAATCTTTGAGGAATGTGCTCCACCCTCTCTGCACCCTGGGGTGGCAAAACTCTCCCAGAACATCAGGTGGGGACATCCACCCTCTTCAACTGCTGGGGGAAACTCACCCTCTCTGTACTTATGGGTTGGGCTCCTTTCTTGGCCCAAGAAGATACCTTAATCCCAGATCTCTGCTTCCATGGTTTTCTTCTTAAAGCTGTTTCTCTTTTCCATGTCCTCTTTTGTCCAAGCTGACAGTGGTTTTCTTCATACTGCTCTGTCAAAAACTTTGTTGGTTTAGCGTGCAAGAAGCAGGTGTCCAAGCCATCAGACAGTAAGACTTTCCACAGTCTTTCTGAGATAACTGTATCTTCAATTCTGAGTTATGAGTTCCAAGTTTAGTAAAGTCTTCAAATAGGGCATTTTCATCTGGGAATTTGAGTTCCAGAAAGTTGCAAGTTCCACAATCAGTTTCTGTTTCTTTCATGCCAAAAAGTTCAGTCCTTAGTGTATTTCACTCATCTAGCATTTTGCTATAAGCTGCAAGGAGAAGCCAAGCCATATTCTCCAAGTTTACCTTGGAAAGTTCTTCAGCTAAATTCTTCAGTTCACCAATTTCAAAATCTCTCTTCCATATAACACCAGGAGTTAATCTTGCTAAGTTCTCCACAATTTTAAAACATGGATTGCCTTTCCTCCAGTTTCCAATAAGAGCTTCATCTTTAATTCTAAAGCATCATAGAAAGTCTCTTCAGCCTCCATATTATTATCAAACATTTCTTCAAAGCGATTTAGGCCTTTTCCATCAGGCATTTCACAATTCCTCCAAAAAATACCCCTTATCCATTTATGAAACTGCCCCAACATTTTGGTAATTACAAAAGCACTACCCCACTCCTGGTACCAAATTCTGTATTAGTCAGCCAAAGGGGTGCTAATGTGAAATACCAAAAATGGGTTGGTCTTTATAAAGGGTATTTATTTGGGGTAGAAGTCCACAGATACCAGGCCATAAAGCATTAAGTTTTTTCTCTCACCAAAGTCCATTGCCATGTGTTAAACAAGACAGCTGCCGGTGTTTGCTAGGTTTCAGACTTCTGGGGTCCCTCTCTTCCTGGGGCTGCATTTCTCTCCAGGCTTAGCTCCTGTTTCCTCCACAAGGCCAGCTGTAGAGGATCAGGTGAACAGCTTGCTTCTCTTCTCCTGGGGCCTTCTTTTCAACATTAAAACTGCTTCTCAAAAGACTGCTTCAACTGTCCTTTGTCTTGCATTTTATATTCAATCCCCCACCCACCAAGGGGTGGGGCTCAATGCCCTACTGACATGGCCCAGTCAACGCCCTAATCATAACTTAATCATGCCCAGGTTAACAGATCAGTTTACAAGCATGATCCAATTACATTTTCGGAATTCATAATTACATCAAATTCCCCAATTGTTACACAGGCAATTCCAATACTCTTAGGCCTAGGAGTAGCCGGGAGCACAGCAGTAGCAGGGGACTCACTTGCAGTTGATCATGAGGGCTTACAAACACTAGTATGGGAAACATCATATGACTCAAAGAAATATCAAGGCTCTCAACGGCTTGCAAGACCTTTTAGACTTGTTGGCAGATGTGTTTTAACAAAGCAGGTGAGTATTAGACTTTCTCATCACAAATTCAGGGTGGATCTGCCAGGCCCTGGGGGAAGAATGCTCTTTCTATTCAAACTCCTGAGGAACAGTTAGGGACAAAGTGGCCCTACTGAAGGAAGGAGCCAAAGACAATTTAAACCATGTATACTAGGCATCTGCCAACGTGAACTACTTCCAGTATCTCCTCTCCTGGGTTTTGCCATTCATGCCAGTAACAGCCTCTGTCTTTTTCCTCTTATCTTTTGGGCCATATGTTTTATGGTACCTAACATAATACATCGCTTCTCGCTTAAAGGCCTTAAAACACCAAGTAATGCCTTGTGTTAAATATCAGCCCTTGGAGACATAAGAAAAATCCTCATGTTAGCAGATTATGCCAAATAAAGAATTATAAGGGCATCCAAAGGGGGGAATGATAAAGGAAGTGCTGGGACGCTAATCCCCCTCAGTAGAAACCCACAGCTTTAGGAAAATAAACTCCCCTCAGTCCCTTTATCTCCTCCTTTCCCCTCTTCTCCATGGAATCCTGGTCAGGAAGATAAGCACTCCCTGTCTGCCCCCTTTGAACTGAAATTTACAACTCTAAACAGATAATGACTCTTTTCCTCCCTAATGGCCCTCTGCTTTCAGGAAGATAAGCTAACCTCACTCCTTTGCTTTTGTAACCCTGCCTGCCTGCTTGCTTAGGAATTTGTCTGTTTTGTGTTCCTATATAAACTTATGAAACTCAAGAAACAGGGCTCAGGATTTGGAGACTGAATTCTCCTCTGGTCCCGTGCATAACAAAACTTTGTTCATCCGTATCATCAAGAATGTTGCTTGGGATTCATTCCATTGGCTGCAACAGCTTATGTAATAAAAATACCCAATTCACCTTCAAGCAAAAACTTACTGGAAACTATAACTGACTTGAACATGTTAAAAGTCTTGGTAAACTTCATTTTTCTAAGTAATTAATGAAGGTGCTTAACCCAGATATCCCTCTTAGTGCTTGTTCCAGCACCTGTACCAGTACTTAATGTTCCAAAGTATACTCCAGATGAACAAACCAGGACAGCTAGGATGGGGTTCACCCTAGAAGCTGATGGGTGGCTTGCTAAAGACACTCAAGTCTACCTGCCAGGAGCAGTGCAGAAGGTCCTTAACTAATACACTAGGGAGGACTGGCAAACCCACCTGCCATCCTGTCAGGGTTAAGCATTTCCCAACAGAAGGAAAATGGCAAACAAGGTGGCTAAAACCCACTTCAACCTAACCCCTTTGAGATGGTCCATCGGCAACTTTTCCCCACCCAGAACCTGGAAACCAGGTTCTAATCAAAACCTGGCAAGAGAACAGGCCTCTCTCTCAATTAAAGAAAAAATGGAAGGAACTTTATTCTGTAGTTCTGATCACTCCCACAGCTACTAAAGTTAAAGGAATTACATCTTGGTGCACTAACCCTGAGTGAAACCAGCTACCCAGAAAAGTGCCAGCTCAACAGAAGCATCTGACAAGACAAATGAGTGCCAGTCATTGTATGGCCTGAAATACCTCCTCAAGAGACAGAGCTAAGTAGTGTCTATGTCAAAGCCAGGTTTTTCCTCTAGCTCTAACCCAGATGCCTATTGTTCAGGGGAGGGAAAACCAGACACCTCTTTAAAAACTTTGTCTGTTTTCATCTCCTGTAGCCTAACTAAAAAGAGCTATGACTCTTCTCATTCTTGTCTGCTACCACAGGAACTGGGATTGGGAATTTATACCTAACCTCATTGTTTATTACAACCTCTTCTCTTTAAATTTAACCACCAGCTTAATGCAACTGAAAGAATACTGTTTCCCACCCAATTTTGGAAAATACAGCCTTTATAGGCACCTGGTCTTCTTTACATTTGTGGTCCAATATCCTCTTAGTGAAACCATATATCCTCAAAATTCTAATCAAGTTTATTTCTTCCAGAATCAACATATTGTTAGCCATAAGGGACTTCATCCAGCTTTGCTCAGGATGCCAGATCCATCTTTCTCCAACCAAGGAAGAATAGCCAAAGGGTTTTACACCTTGTCAGGTAGGGCCTACTGCCCCTAAACAGCAGGAAGTTTTTACAGAAGAATGAACATCTCCCTTCAGCACCCCTTTGAGAATAAAGGTGTAAACTCTCCGAAAGGGGAATGAAACAGGCTTCATATAGGGAATGAATGGTTGGATCTGGAACTTAGTGAAAGGTCCAGGTGGACATCAGTACCCCAAGATGGCTGCTTGAAGACCCTTGTGAGATTTCAGCCATTCAGAACGAGATTTCCAGTGCTTGCTTCAGCAGCACATATACTAAAAAAAATGGGAACGATACAGAGATTTGCATGGCTCCTGCACAAGGATGACAGGCAAATTCGTGAAGCATTCTATATATTAAAAAAAAAAAAAAAAGAAAGAAAGAAAGAAAAAAAGAATGAGATTTCCAGAGATTTCCAAAAGCTTCTCAGATACCCTCCAGGGACTTATAATTGGCCCCCCTGGGGGAATCTTGGGTGGGGTAATCAATCAAAACAGTAAACACCTGGGACTCCTCCCATGCCATTAGCAAAGGCGTGGAATATTTAACAGTTTAAAAAGCAGGTGCAAAGGTCAAGTCTCTCCTGTTGCACCCCTGCTGCTGCTCCTGATGGCTTCCATGCCCTGCTGATCTCAGCCCTCCTGGCTTCCTCAGCCTGCTCTCACCATGTCCCCCCTGCATGGATCAACATGCAAGTAAAACCTGGGCATTTATAATCTATAATGGGAAATTGTAGTCTATAAATCAGCCCTCTCTATCACTTTTCAGCCCCTGCCAGAACAAAAAGTTATTCTGCACCAAATGACAACAGTGTCAAGATTGCAAAACTGCTCTAGAGCTGTGGTTCCAATTTCAGTTTGCATCACAATTAACTTGTGGGCTTGAAAAGCAGGATTGTTTGGTCCAGTTCATTTTCTGAATCAGTAGGTCTGGAGCAGACCCCAGGATTTGCATTTCGAATAAGTTCCCAGGAGAAGCTGCTGTTGGCCTGAGGGACACATTTTAGGAACAGCCACACTAGAGAAAAAAGGCTTCGTGTCCTAGGGAGTACAAAGAGGAAACTAACCAAAAGTGGAGTTAAGGATTATGAGTGAAAACGGTGGGAGAGAGCAGTCCAGCGAAGAGGGGTACTTCTCTATTCTCTTCACCGCTGGTGCGAAGCACTTCTGGGGCTGTTCTAGGGGCCATGGAGGTCAGGGCATCTCAATGGTCCCTCTGTGGGGACAGCCCCAGCCGGGGTGTGGGGCCAGGGTGCCAGGGGCATGGCCGGCCACAGGCTCTGGGCTCGGCGCTGCCGGTGGCATCCGGTGGGGCCCCAGAGGCATCTGCTCGGCCTTTTTGCAGGTAGGCTTCCTTCTGAGATTTAGGTGCAGGCGCAGCGGGCCCTGACATTGCGTTTTCTCAACGGCTCCTGGGGCCCTTGCCCTCCTTCGCACCAGCTGGCAGTCTGATCCGTGCTTATTTTGCGATCTGGTTGGGGCAGTGGGTGGAGCCTGTTTCTGACCATGCAAGGCCTGTCCTGGGTGTGGCAATGGGGTCTCCCCACGCCATGCTCCGAGGACCAACTGCTCAGGGGCTCTTCAGGGCGAGGAGGGAGGGCCTCCTGAGGCGGGGCCTCACTGCAGTAAGGTGCCAGATGGCGGGGCAGGGAAGGACAGAGGAGCTAGAGGTGGGAACTGGATGGGCTAAGGTGGTGTTGGGGGCAGGGCCGTGCGGGGGCGGAGCCATGCTGTGTGGTGTCTGAGGGCACAGCTGGAGGTGGGAGGAGGATGGGCTGTGGTGGTCCGGGGGCGGGGCCATGGCAGGCCAGGGGTAGGTTGAGGGCCGGGCAGGGCAGCATCTGGTGTCTGTGCAGTGCCCCATCCCGTCCTAAGAGGACGGGTTCCTTCTGGGGAAGTGCTGGGTGCGGGCGTAGCTGCTGCTTGGGTGTTTCTTTGGGCTCCCTGAGGTTTCAGAGGGTTTTGTTTTCCCTTTTGCTTCTCTTATTCTGAAGTAGGGAAGCAGGAGAAGGGAGGGAGCCCTTGTCTCTCAAAGGCCTTTCTCAAGTCCCTGGCCCAGCTCTGAGATACTTATATTTATAACATTTTTTTTTATTTTGAAGGAATTTCAATATTTAGAGAAATTGCAAAACCAGGACAAAGAACTCATTCTCTTCAGTCACTTTCCCTGAACTTTAACCTCAATTTACTTAAGGACAGTAGTTAGCAAAGCTAGAACATGGGCATTGATACAGTACTGTTATGTACAAACCATAGTCATGTATCTGTACTTGACAATCCAGTTCAGGCTTGAGTTGTCCTGTCTCTTTGGAGAAATTTACATGTTAAACAGTGGGAGCCACTTACTGCCTCCTCTCCCCTGTCTTCTTCAGAGTGGCCCTCCTGTCCAGGAAGCTCTAGATCTCAAATAAAGGTGTATTGTGTTGGGTGCCAGGGCCAGCTGAGACTGTCCAGCTGGGCCTTTGGATGTCCTTGGCACAGGAGACCACCCTTGGCTTCTTGATCCAGGTGCCCCTTGGCCACCCAGCCTTGTTGTAGGTCCCTTCCCACTCCCTCCTACCTCTCAGGCCATCTTCCTACCTCCTCTCCTTGGTACCCATGGCATAGCTGCAATTTTATACTTATTTACCTTGCATCTAGTAGATGCTTGAGATGGTTACTGAATGGATGAAGAAATGATGGGGTACTTTATTTGATTGCCCAACAGCCTCTCTGGACCTTAGTACCATTGTGACTTTGTTTTACTTTGTAGAGGCAATTGTTACTCATGTCCCATTACCCTCTTGGTTCTGCAAGACCCGCCAAGAAGGTTGGAGGGCCTGGGGAGCAGGGAAAGGGAGAAATGGACTTCTGTCACCTTTCATCTGCTCTGGTTGAGTCCACTGTGTTAGGCTATCTACGAATACACATTTCTTATGCAGGGCTTCAGAAAATCCTTAAGAATATGTTTGATTAGAATCAATCATATCAAGCATTCTGGTTATTTTCTGAATAGCTGTCTGAAAGTAAAAAAGTAAAGATAAAAATGAAGGCCTGCTCCAGGATGAAGTGGGTGGGGTGCTCAGCAGCACAAGTAGTTCAGCTCAGTGGCAATTTATTGATTGTCTGTTGCATGTCAGGACCCAGGCTAGCTTCTGTGGATAAAATATGTGCTGCCATCGAGGAGTACATAGTGGGTCATTTCAGTCTAATGTGATAAGAAGAGTGCAGGAGAAACCCTTGATGGATGGAGAAAGATGTTTTAGAGCATGGACCAAGGCCAGGTTGAGGATGCTGGGGAGATGCTAGGGGACCAGGCTGTGAGTGGCCTTGACCTTATTGTGAAATCAGGTTGAATGGTGACCTGGGGAGTTTCTCAGTAGGCTCTGAGGACAAGTTGGTGTTGGAATGACCATCACAAGCTGTTGGTGAGTGAACAACAACCTGCTTAGGACACAATATAGGAAAGATGATGAGCTGCCAAAAGGCAGAACATCTGTAAAAGGGTACTGCAGGTCTCACTCCCTGATCCAACTGGGCCAGACATGGTAAGAAGTCAGAACGTTTGAATTTTATGAAATGCAGAAGTGCCCCTTAATCAAACATAGTATTTCTGCAGCAAGATGTATGGATATATATGGTGTCCATGAGGACTCTAAGGAACTTCACATCAGTTTGGCCAGGGTTTGCTGCAGAGTTTTGAAAAACATTCAGTTTTCTGAATCTTTTTGGTTTTAGGAATTTGGGTGATAGGTTGAGGATCTGAAATGATAGCTGACACACATTGAACTCTCATTATCCATCTTACAGGCAAGGAAACAAGGCATATGGAAGGTGACCTGCCCACAGTCACAGCCTGTAACTGGTGGCTGTACTGTCCACATTCTTATGAGCTACAGGCTTGTGAACAGGGTCTTGAAGGACCGTGGTCTTTCTCCCACACCTCAGACACCTGGTCTTTGCCTGCAGCTGCCTGCCGAGGGAAGGCAGAACAGAAGGGTGGCGGGAGCCCTGCACATGTCTCATCCCCTAATGGGTATTCATGAGGGCACATAGGGACTTGTGGGAACATGTGATCCATGACATCTAGAAGCCCATGGTCTGGGTAGGAGGTGAGCTTTTCTCATGAACTGGAGAGAAAGTTAAGAACTATGCCAAGCTTCCCATAGAGGAGGTAGGTGGTCTGAAGTGCTGGGGACAAGTTGGTGTTGGAATGACCATCACAAGCTGTTGTGCTAGGCATATGTGCTAGGAGGGCTTTGAGAAAATTCAGGTAAGCTACTCCATAAGGACTATGAGAATTCTTATAAGGGACAGACTGCTGGATGGGAGGATGACTGCATTCTGATTTTCTTCCTCTAGCTGTGCAAGCTGTGTGTGCTGTGAGGAGCTTCTCCCTGCAACTCCCTTGTCACTGCAGGGCATCTGCTCTGTTGGACTCAGGCAGCATTGCTGGGGCCATCTCAGTACTTGCCCACATGATTCCTTGAAAGTGGTAATGTACATGTGTATGTGTGTGTATATTATATGCATACACTAATACATAAAATGGATTGGATGAGTTAAAGAGTAATGAAGTGACTTTGACTATCTCACCCAGTTTAAGACACAGAACCTGATCAAAATCTTAAAAACTCTGTTTGCCTGCGTCAGTCTCATCTTTTTTTTCCAGTTTTAACCACTATTCTGAAGTCCATCTTAATTGTTTCCTTGTTTTTCTTTATAGTTTTGCCAGGTATATATTTCCAGATTATATATTGTACAGTTTTGCTCAACTTTTTGGACCTTATAAAATGAAATCATACTAAAAGTAGTATGATTTTCTTTTTCTTCCTCAGTGTGATTTTGAGATTATTCTTTTGTGTTGTGTATGGCTGAAGCTTACCCACTTTCTGGTGTATTCCATTGCACCTATTCTGTTGATGGCTCTATGAGGAGTCTCTGGTTTTTTGTTACTGTAAATAGTGCTGTAGTGGGCATTCTTGTCAATAACTCCTGGTACATAAGTGTGGTAGTTCCTCTAGGACAGTGATTTTCTACTTGAATGAGGAGTAGGACAGGGGTGAGGATATTTGACAGAGTCCAATTGATTGTGCGTTGTAGCCACAGTGGCAGCCCAGTCAAGGAAGACATTAGAAAAAGCCTAGACAAAGCCATTTTCCTTTCACAGCTGGGAGGTGAGCTGCTACTGGCATCTAGTGAGTAGCAGCCAGAGATGCTGCTAAACTTCCTACAATGCATGCACAACAAAGAATTATCTCTCCCCAAATGCCAGAAGTGCTGAGATTGTGAACCCTGCTTTAGGGTAAATATCTGGGAGTGAGGTTGGTGGTGGTATGGTTTGTGCATGTTCAGCTTTACTAGCTCCTGCCATGTCTCGAGTGTGGCAAGGAGCTGTGTTAAAATGACAGCTTCCTGCCAAACTGAAGAGGATACATCAGACCAGAGAAAGACTCAGATAAGTCCAGCTTCATAAGTAATGAGCATTCATTTAGGGGGCTTAAGTGGGATCCTCATCCTTGGTGGTGGGGGGACAGACAACATTTTCCAAGCTCAATCATCATCCTCACCACAAACCTACAGGGGTCTTTTATAACGCACATCCATATGCAGGTGGGGAGGCTTGTGAGGGGCAGCAGGACTTCTAAAATAAGATTTACTGATTAGTCACCAGTTCTCAACCAGTTTCAAGGCTTGACTTTTTAACTACTCAGGAATGCTGCTGCAGTTTTAGGAGGGGGAAAGAACAGGAAGGATTGAGGGGGAATGCAAAGTCCTATGCCACAATCCACCATCTTCCCACAACTTTTACAGCCTTTCTGTAGCCTCTTCTGCATGAAACCCTGAGGAGAGGTATAAATGATAGGACTGTGGTGCAAGGCCACAGCTTCAATATAAACAGGGCAAGCAATACAGGAGTTCCTGTGCTCTGGGAGTTGCCACCTAGAAGGGTGGCTCTTATTTGCAGTCTTTAGCCTATTACTCCAATTTATCAAAGATAAGGCAAGGATTTTCCTGGGGAAATGAGAGCTGCCCAATGCTGACACATATTCACCCACCCAGCAGTTTTATTGTGGGTGGTTGCCACAGTGGCAGCCCAGTCAAGGAAGATGCCAAACAAGGCCTAGATCAAAACATGTGAGCCTGGGAGAGAGGCCTAAGGGCACAAGCAGGAATGTTTAGTGGGCACCCAGAGGGAGAGTAAAATAGCTGTGGAACTTTCTCCCATCGGCCTAGGATCTGGGCTCAGGATAGCACATGCTCCTGTGGCAGCTCCTCTATGGCCACACTTTTTGTGTAGCCACAGAGCTGCTGCTTCAGCACCTTTAGAGCTGGATTCCTGCTGTCAATGAATCACTTAAAAATTCTAGGTTATACACAAAAAGCAGAGCCCAGGAAGAAATGTGACTGCTCCAAGAGCTTATAGTCTAGGCCCTAATTTCATGAATATTTTAAACAAACTGTTTCTAGAGAGAATTATAACGACAGAGTATAGTATGAATTTTGTTTTGTTTAGTTTTACACTTTTACCAAGATAATGTTAATCAACAGGTATTCTACTTCACATTAAAATGAATAGCTTCCATACTGTTTCTTGTAAGATACAGAGTATTTATGAATATACTTCAGCAGTACAGGAAAAAAAAATCCCAATTATTTATCAAAACCCAAAGAATCCCAATGGAATCAAGATTATTTTTCCCCTACCTCTACCTAATATGCAGATTGAGATGGTGTCTAACAGGTTTCTCTGTTATGAAGTTACTTTTTGTTGTCAAAATCAACTCACAGATTTCTACTTGATTATGGCTTCCTGGAATCAGCTATTTACATTGAAATTCTTCAGTTTAGAAAATGCTTTTACAAACTTCCTTCAGCCTTAGCTTCCTATAACCTCTTAAAACCATTTATAACCATTTAAACAGAATAGTTACTTCACCTTAAGACAAATTTCACCTTTAAATAAGCTTATTAAATTACAGTTAACAATAGATGAATTTTACATTCTCAAACCCTCTACAACTTTTTGTATCCATTCAGGTCTTGTCCTACATAGGCCCACACTCATGAAAATCAGCTATTTTATCTTAGGGTAAAAACATGCTGCCTTAAACAAGCTTATCAAATTCATAGTCAGCATTGACTATGAATTCACTTCTACCAACCTTTTACTTCTTTCCATATCCATTAAGTCTTTTCTTACATCTCTCATTCAGTTCTGTAAAAAAATAGTATTTTCACTTTAGGATAGAATTGTATTCTCTTCTTTAATTTAGTTTCATTAAACACAAACTGTTTTCATCATCTTAAAGATCTAATATATATAATATTAATTTATTTTATTATTGTCTGTATATACCCAATTGAAACAATTATAGTTCATGTAAGAAATGATTTTTTCTCTTCCCCTAAAGAAGGCTAAACTCTTTTTTCCATAATATTATAAAATTGTGAAGAATCTCAAAAGCATACTGACTATCAGGCTCTGGAATATATATATATCATAACTGTTTAATTTATTTCAATCATAATTTAGAAAACTTTACAGTAACTTTCAAGGATATTTTCTTAGTAAATTTTGGCTTTTGGATTATTAATTACCATCATCCCAAGGCTGTTAAGAAATTCAAATTGGAGAATTACAGGATCAACCTTGTAAACCAAGCTTTATTCTATAACATTCCCGCTATCTCTATTATTATTAACTCCTAGGCTGTCTCTATTATTATTAACTCCTATTCTAAGCTAAACTCAGAACTCCCAATCTATTCATATAACCCTTCCACCATAGCTCTCTCAACTGGTTTTAATGAAAGCCTGAAAATCAGTCAAGGTTAGGAGAAGACCCTGGGGGCTGATAGGTCAAGGAGCCTAGGGAAAACCTTTTTTCTTCTTCCAATAGTTTCTACATGGCCTTCTTTTCACCCTGCTCTGTTTTTCTAATTTGGGGCTTGAGGAGTACTAATTTACATATGTGTGTATATAGATATAAGCATTTATATAATTTTTAGGAATTTGAGTTCAGCTCTCAAGAATTTTCATTTGTTAATTTGATATTACTATCTGGCAATAAGAAAATATACATTGAGCAGACACACAAATACAGAGTTAGACACACAAACAGAAACCTAAAATTTAATAGTTTGACTCATAATTCTCACTCCTTTGGTATGGTTGTCTTCAGGTTTTCCATCACCCCATGCATCTATTTTTTAAATCTTTTAAGATCTCCTCTCAGGTCAGTGTTGCCTGCAATGTGCAAGCTTGTTCTTGGGAATACTGTTATACAAAAAAAATGAGGAAAAATTTATCTGGACACTATTTGGTTAACAGGTTTTTAGCAAGGGAGATATACTCAGGAGGTTATGCTTTAAACATTTTGGTTTAATTCAGTAGTTAGGCTCCCTTCCCACTGGGCCCTTCTAATCCAGGTTCTGTTGGTTCCTGCCCAGTGGTCCTTGGGGCTTTCTAATTCGTTAAGAATGTCTCCCATTTCTTGATGGATTGGTGAAGGGGTCTTAAGCTTTTATTCTTTTTTTTTTTTTTTTTAAGATTTTATTTATTTATTCATTTATCCCCCCCTTGCTGCTTGTGCTCGCTGGGTCAGCTAACCACGCCGCGCAGGCGGGCTTGCCTTCACCAGGAGGCCCCGGGAACCGAACCCGGGGCCTCCCATATGGTAAACGGGAGCCCTACTGATTGAGCCACAGCCGCTTCCCTTAAGCTTTTATTCTAACCCTGCTCTAATTTACCTCAGTAGGGACATTTGCCCTTGAAGCACCAGCTTTTCTCAACTTGGCCTTTAAGGAAAGCTGAGAGACTTTTCCTCAGTTCCTGCACTGCTTCACTTATTCCCCATAAATTTCAATTTCCAGTTGGAGCAATTAAGCTTTTTAATCTTCTTTTGGGTCTCTGTAGAGTGCGATATATTTTCCCAGTTATATAAATCTGACATGGGGAATGGGGTAAATACCCATACAAATTCTTTGTCTATACCTAGAGACATTTCCCAGAGTAGAAATTTTGCTGGCTCAGAGGCTGATTTTAGAAAGCCATCATGGGTGAACTGGGAAACAAAATTCTCCTTTACCTAACCCTACCCCAGCCATTTTCATCCTTCTATCTGGCTGTTCAGAGAGACCTGTCACTAAAGTGGAGGTGGAAGTCTGCATATCCCTTTCTATTTGTAACTCTTGACTTAATTTCTCTGTCTTCCTTGAGACAGTCTGCTGTGGCTAGCCATACCACCTATAACAATGGCTAACTGACTATTGTAACAGTGCATCTGCCACCCTTACTAAATTTCAAAATCTTTTGCCCTTGACACACACTGTTTATTCCATCTGGCTTCTTTGGGGTGTCCCTGTACTCACGTGGTGGAGCACAACAGTTAACTAAGAGGTTGACCTCATCCCACATGGAGGTAGCAGGCCACCCTGAGATATATCCCCCCTTTGATTCTCCACCCTGGTTCATACTTTTGTCTCAAGTACCCTACCAAATACACCAATTTGATAATGAGCAAATGAGGGTTCCTTTTCCCAATGCATCTTAAAGACTAATTCTTGAGGCACCAAGGTTTCAAAGAGAGAAAAAAACGTATTTGTTTGTGCAAGCAAAGGAGTCCAGTGGCCTTGTGACCTCCAAAACTGCCTCTTGGATCTGTAGACATTCTATTTTATAACATCAGGGCACTGTTGAGTAATTGGGGTAGAGATGGCACATGTTCCTTCATTATAAACTTTAAAGGACTGAACAGAATGGAGGTGGGCACCAAACCAAGGTGTGTCACATGATTCTGGGAGAGCAGAGTACAGAACAAAGATCAGTTACAAGGTTTTCCATATGGATATTAAACAGACATCAGTCTAGAATTACCATCAAAATTGCATACACAAGGGTGAGGCCAAGTCTAGAGTAACCATAAATGGATGAGACCTCTTTGGAATGACAATCACAATAGCAGGTCTAGGCTAGGCTAAGTCTAGGCAGTTTACCTTTGGCTATTTTATATTATTAAGGCATCTATGTAAGGATTTAGTAGTCATAATTATTTGTTAATTTTTAACCCTCAGTTAAACTTCAGAGTCAGCATCTCCTGTGTACTCATCAAGGACTTTCATCAGAGCCCCTGGTTTGCAGCCTGCCCTATGCAGTTTGGACTTGTGCATGCCCATGTTCACATGAGATAATTTTATACAATCTCATACTATTTACAGATATCTCCTGTCAGTTGTTTCCCTAGAGAACCCTGGCTAATATACTGTGTAAGGGCCATACTTTCCTGTTTCTTTTTATGCCTTGTAATTTTGCATTGATATCTGGGTATTTTATGTATAATTTGTAAATCAGATTCTCCCCTTCCCCATAGGTTTCTTTGTTGATTGTTGAGTGCTCCTCTTTTCCATTTGTTTGGTCATTTTTCCAGACTACTTTTGCAAAGACTTTATTCATCATCATGTGTGGTCTCTGCAGTCTCTTTCTAACAGATTTCCTTAAGTGCCTGGAGCCAAATAAAGGAAGACTGCTACTCCTCCCATCTTTGTACCTTGGCTGTGAGCTTGGACATGCCTTCACTTCTCAGCTTTAGCCTTTACCACCTTCCTATGTGGCACTCCTCTCTCCCAGGTGGTGCTGACCTAGATACCTCTCAAGTCTTTTCTGATCATGCATCTGGATCTGGGCATTGTGTTGCATCTGTTTCCATGGTATATGTGGTGAGTCATTTTGGCCCTTATCCCCCCAAGAAACTCCCTTCTCAACCTTCTCCTTCCCAGGAGTTTGGATATGTCTGCTCCTTCCCCTATTCACCATTCCTTTTTCTAGGTGAGCACAGGCAGTGTATGTTTTTAAATCTTTTGAGAGATACCACTGTCCCCTAGAAAAGTGCTCCACCCTGATGTGCAATGTGAAACAAAGGTCAGCCTCTGTTCTAGTTCCTTAGGGATCCATCATGTCAAAAATGCCCAGTCACAGTTTTAAGACCAAGGTCCATATTAGCCTCCTGGCACTACCAAGCCACACCAGAGATGCACAAGGCACCATCTCCATAACTACTGCTGTCTTGCTGGGGAACAGGAGATAGTAAGATGGTGAGCAAAAATGTCACACTTGCTTACCCCAAATTCAACTTCCTTTTTCTTCATTAGGAAGCTCTCTGATTGGTGAAACTATTAGATTAATCCCAGAGTTCCTAAAGTATTGTTTGTCAGTCTTTGCCAGTTTATAGTTATATCAGTGGGGGAACCAATTCTTTGAGTGCCCTGTTCCACTATTGTTTTGTGTATTTGTATGTCCTCTGGTGAAAGTTTCACCAGAGTGTGCCACTCAGAAGGGGGACTGCTGGGTTGACAGTTTGCCCATGTTCAGCTTCTGAGTTGTTCCCTAGGTGCTCACAGACCTTGGTGTTGGCAGAGATACAGTTCCAGCAGGTAAATAGGTGAGAGATGGATCATTCCAATGGTTTTAATTTGTATTTCCCCAATTGCTGACAATGTATGGCCTCAAAATAATTATTGACCATTTAGGTTTCCGTTTTTGTGAGTTTCCTTTTGACATTTTTGCTCATTTTTTTCATTGGGTGTTTTGTCTTTTTCATTGTTTTTTTAATAAATCTTTATGTATTTTGAATATGGTTTCTTGGCTTGTTGTATGCATTGTGTCCATTTTCTCAGTCTCTGGCTTTGGTTTTTGTTTTTGATCCTTATTGTATAAATGTTACATTAGTTATTTATTGCTTCATCCCAAATAACCCCAAGCTTAGAAACTTAAACCAACAAACATTTCTTATTTTCTGTGGGTCATGAATCACAGGCTTAGTTGAGCTGCTCTGTCTCAGTATATCTCATGAGGCAGCAGTCATGCTGTAACCAGGGCCAGTGGTCTAATCTGAAGGCTCAGTTGGGTGGGTGGGGGAGGTTTGAAGGTTTCCATAGGATTAAATTCTCCATAGTTTGTTCGACTGGGGGCCTCAGTTTCCTCTAGTGTTTGCCCCATGGGCCTTTCCAAAAGGCAGTCAGAATTGGGCACCTTGCTTCCCTCAATAAGCAAGCAAGAGAGCAAATAAGACAGAGTCTCTTTTTAGTCTTATCTGAGAAATGACATCCCATGGCTTTTGCTGTGTCCTGGTTATTTGAAGTAAGTCACTAGATCAGCTCACATTCGAGGAGAGTGTCACACAGTGGCATGACTACAAGGAGGTGGCATCAGTGGGGACTGCTGACCACTGATTTGTTGAAGTTTGTGGCTGTTAAATTTAACTACCTTCCTCCATAGTTTGGGCTTTTTGGTTTCCTTAAAGATTTCCCCGTTCTGAGATTTTCATTATATTTTAAAAGTTTGAGACTTTTTCTCATGTTTAGTGCTTAATACCTTTAAAACTGCAGTGTCCAGCACTGTAGCCAATAGCCACATGTGGCTGTTTAAATTAAAATCAATTAAAAATTACATAAATAGAAAGTTCAGTTTCTCAGACACACTAGCCACATAATCAAGTGCTCAATAGCAACTTGTTGCTGATAGTTACTGTATTGGGTAGTGCAGATATAGAACATTTTATCATCACAGAGAGTTGTATTGACATTGCTGATCTACAGCAGGACATAATTGGCAATGTCTGAAGATGTGTTTGGGTGTCACAAATGGTGCAGTGCAGGGAGGGTGTAGCCACCGGTATCCAGTGGATAGATGACAGGGATGATCCTAAATATGACATCAAATTATTAATCAGTCCCAAATGTCAGTAGTTCATAAAATGAGAAGTACTCTTCTGGAATGTATTTTTGTGTGAGGTATGAGATGAGAGAGGGTTCTTTTCCTCTCTCTGGCTAGACATACAACCAGGCACCATTTTCTGTGAATATTCCATTTCCCTCTGATTGGCAGTGCTGCCCCAGAGCTAAGCAAACTCCCAAAGGTGTATAGGTCATTTCCAAGCTCTCAGAAACAAATGGGAGCTAATGTTCTTGTTACATAAGTAATATGTAAAATAAGGGGAACTTGAATTGGAGATTTATTTTCCTTAAATGGTTATTTTCCCTTGTTTATTAAGATAAGTTCTTTTTAGAAAGGATTTATATTTTACAGATTCTTAGGCTCTGGAAGCAAAGACAACAGCTTCATCTGCTGCTCAGTTCATCATGGCTTCACCCTCAAGGTAGGAGTAATGTTCTACAAAATATTTTATGCAAGTGTTCATTCCTCTATGTTTTTAAAAGGCTAAGCTGATGACATTTTAGCCCTGTGTCCTACAGGCCTCACAGAGCAGTTGGTATCCAGGAAGCATAAGAGACAAAGGAGAAGAGAGAGAAAGGGAGAATGGAGAAAAGACAAGGCCGACAGGGATGTGCATGTGGCATGGCTATGGTCATGTAACACTGGTGTGGACACGGGATCTTAAAAGCATAACTTACTTTACCTCATCTTTCTAAGCAAACCAGATGGTTACTTCCAGGCCTGCCACAATCTTTGCATGCTTTTCCATGCCCAGGATTTGAATACTCACGTACATAAGATGTTTTTAAGTTCTGTGGGTGGTGAGATCGACAGAGACACTGCTGGGGTCATGGATCTGCTGCTGCATATTGGGCAAGGCTAGCTCTGCTCTCTTCCCTCACTAGGCCTCAGATTCAACTGGAGTTTATCAAGAACCCTTCTGAGCAAGACCGGGTGCTGGGACAAAAAGAGAAGATGACAGTGGCATGTTCCTGTCCTCCAAGAATGGTGTCTCAGTCTGAGGTCCACAGCAGGAAGGTTTCTAGTTTCTTCTCCCTTGCAAGTTTGTCTCCCTTGCTGGCCCATGCAGAGCTTCATGAATGCCTGACCTCCCCAAAGTTTAGCCCTGTGTCCTGGCACCCATCACTGGGGGCGGCAGAGTCAGTGTCTGGGAAGTGATGTTGAATGACTCTAAATAGTACCCTGAGCTCCAGGGTCCATGGTTAGGGCCTGCAGTGAACTCATCTATGTGAAGCCTGCACCTTCTTCTTGAGAGGAGGGTCTTCTTGTGCAGAGGTTGGTCCCTGGAGATGGACACAAGCAGTGACAGTATTATTGGCATGTCCCCTTCTATTTGTGCTCTGCTCAGATCCCCCTGGCACTTCTTCCTGTCATAACTGAACATAACAGAAGTCCTTGTCAGGGCCTCCAGAGCCTGTGGGATGGCTACCTCTGCTTGGTTACGTCTCCTCAGTTGCATCTTTGCCTACTGCCCCTGCAGTCTTCCCTGTTTTCTTCCTGTTCTGTAGATGCTAAGTTCCTTGAGCCTAGGTCTTTGTGCTGTGGAATATCTTTGCATCAGATATCTGCATGACTCATTTTTTCACCTCTGTCAGGCTGTCTGCTCTCTGAGGTGTTCCCTGACAGTCTTGTCTAAAATAGCACCCTCTGCTGCACACTCTGCCCCTCATCTGGATGGCACTCATTGCTACCTGTCATTATCCTGTATATTTATCTGTTTGTTCATCTGTTGTCGGTCTCCCCCCATTAAATTTAAGTGCTGTGCAGGCTAGGAGCAGAGTTTGCCCATATCTAACCTTTGAGGCATGTTTCTCTCACTTTCTTTTTTGTTCCAAATTTCAGAGGGTGAGAGTTCAAAGAGCTTGGGTTTCCATGTTTTCCAGATTTGGCTCCTGAATTGTAGTTAGCTTCCAGTAAGATACTGGCTATATAAATTTTGCTCAGTGGCAGTATCTTAGTCAATGAGGTCTATCTGAGGTGCAATTACTGCTAATCAAAAACTTTTCCCAATACCCTGCCATGACAACTTGAAATACAGTTGGCATTGGCAAGTTTTGACAATCTGTTTGGAGAATGAATTAAAAAAAAATGATATCAGATATGGAGGAAGCCATCTAAAGTTCTCTTATTTTGTTCAGAGCCTGAATTTGGTCAACCAGAATTTAAGTGGGAAGAATTTGAGAAAAGAAACAAGGGAAACATATTTGTTGAAGAAATAAGAAAAGGAAATAGATAGGTAAGTAAGAAGTGTGAAAGCAAAGCTTCTGGGGCCACTGAATGAGGGGAACAGTGTAGGGTCACTGCAGCCCCCAGGACCCAGGATTCCTGTTAGTAGTTACTGCTATGGTTTTGAGGACAAAGGCATCTGGGTTTATCCCTAGAGCAGACTGTCCTTTCAGAGCTCTTTATTTAAGAAGAAAGTATGTAATTTCTCTTTAGAATGATTCCCATGATGAAAATATTTCTGCACTTAAAAAGTAATCTGGAAGGACCTTGCCCATGCTGCCAGAGTACCACATGGGAACCAGCTCCTAGAGCAGCAGAAACAGGCTTCTCTTTTTGGTCTCATTTACTATTTGGGGGTGGGGGGACTCCCTCCATTGGTGCTGGTGAGGAAGGTCTTAAGTTCTCAGAGGAGTGAGACACCCTGTGTTTCATTGTTCCCCCCAAGTTAGAGCAGAGTACAAAAAGGGGTCAGATATTTCAGAAAGGTTCATTAGATATATACATAAAATACCCACCATTTGTCCCCAATGCCGGCCACCACACAGAGTGAGGTGATACTTGGTACCAGAGGGAATCCTAACCAAAAATGAAGCTACTTCAACATTACTCTTTTTTTATTTTTTTTTAATTTATTGTGGGTAAAAATCAAAATTTTCACAATACATACCAACATTTGCAAAATGATATATAAATATATATGCATATATGTGCATTTGCTTACAAAAATGTTATATATATATATATATAAACATATTTTAAGAGGTGCTTAGATTACCAAAAATATTACACAGAACCCACTGGGATTCCCAAGTTGCCGACCTCCCACACCTCCCACCACATCCCACACAAACATCTCTCACAAGTGTGGCCCACCACCCTCAATGGACTTACACATCCTGGGGTCTTGCCACCAACCATAGACCACAGTTCACTCTGTAGACCACACTCTTTCCCACAGAGTTCTGAGTGGTATATGCTGATTTAAAATGGCCTATACCGGTTGCCACAATGGTACTCAGGACAACCTCCAAATCCCAAAGAAGCCCCTATATTTCAACTGCTCATCCCCTCCCTGCCCCAAAAATGTCTAGTGGCCACTGACTCCACCTGATTGTTATAATTTCTTCCATTGCTAGAATCACCAATATGTTAACAACAGAATACCATCAAGTCCACTCTAGTCCATAGTTCTTCCCCTAATCCTGAGGGGACTGGGATGTTGATGTCCACTCCACCTCCAATTGAGAGATGGCTTTAATCCCATGGATATGGTGGGTGGGATGATCCTGCCTGCAGATGAAGGCCCTCTCAATTCCCTGGGATGGCAATTGCCCATCGTTGTCTCCTCGCTAGGTGACTTGGATAAGTCCATTCAGCTGTAGGGTAGGAGTTGCAGCTCCACCAATATTCCATGCACACCTGGCACATAGGTAGGCCAGAGGCTTCAGTCTCTGGAAGTATACCTAAAACTTCAGCATCACATATAGGTTTGAATAGAAGGGACTGATGAACCATGTGCAGGGAGGACTTATTTGAGTCCAATTCTTTCACTCTGAGGAGCACAGATTCCAAAATAGAGCCCACTGATAAGGCATCAGTCTCTGGGTCTATCCCCACTTATATAGGACCTGCGTGTCTCCAGAGCTCTCAGGAGCCCCTCTGTATGGGGTGATAGGCACTTAGATGTTCTATGAGCTCCTACTGAGGTGTGCTTAAGAGTTACCTCTGGGATGACCGCCAGAATCTCTTTGAAGTGTCTTAGCCACATGAACTCATTTGTCTTTCCCTTTTCCCCCTTTAATTCAAGGTCTTTTTCCAGTTGTGTTGCCAGTTGGCACTTGGTATTAATCCCTCATTGCCAGGGAGGCTCATACCCGGGAGTCATGTCCGACTTTGGGGGAAAGGTAATGCAATCATATGCTGAGTTTGGCTTAGAGAGAGGCCACATTTGAGCAACAAGGAGGCTCTCAGATGGCAACGCTTAGGCACCCCACAACTGCAGGCTAAGTCACAGTTGCAAGAGCAAAGAATCACAAGGCTATTCATCAATAAAAAGAACACATCAGTGGGTCATCTTCTTTTGACAGACACTGTCCCTGCACTCAGAGGCCTATTGTTGCTCCCTTGGAGACTGTGGCAGAGCTCTCCAGGCTAGGAATTCAGATTCCCTCATTTATTGAGTGATTGTCCACCCATCGTGACCATGCCCCATCTCTTGATCTTTTGAACGATTTTGTATATTTTTCATGTATATTCAGATGAACTAATTCCCATGAAATCCCCCTCCCAGACACCCCCCACCAATAATCCCCTGCAGTACCCATTGTAACCCTTCTGTGATCCAAATCCTCCATGAACATGTAGTCCATAAAATAATCAAATACACTTACTAGGAAAAAGAAAAAAGTGTGATAAGCTTACATGCAAGAGACAAACAAAAGGAAACTCAGGGGAAAAAAAAAAGAAAAGAGAAGGAAAAAAAAACAAATAATCAATCAAAAAACAAAACAAAATAAAATATAATTAGCAGATTGGGACATTCAAAAAATGGGCAAAAAAGCAAAGGAAATGCCTTTAAAAATATATGTATATATATTCATTTTTATTTCCTTTCTCTTTTTTTTTCTTTCCTTCCTTTTATCACTGTGTTATCAGATGTCTGGTGTGCCGTGACACCTTCTGCCTCCAAATCCCCATTGTCTCCCAATTTTTCATTTAATTTTCAAAGAAATTTTAGGTCACAGCAAAGTCACACACGGAGTGCAGGAGACTCCCAGATACCAAACCACCACCCCTTCCCCACCCTATATTAACCACTCCCCCTTTTTTTTGGATGTTAGCATTGTTATAACTGTTATACAGATAGTAAAATATAGCAACTAAACATTGTCAATGATTTACAGTATAGTTTACAATTTAGATGATACAGTTTAATAATTTTGATGATATTTACCATGACCTGTGTCCATTACCATAAGGTAATGAAAAACCTTCCCCATGACCACCAAACACCCCATTAGATCTTGACTGTTCCCTTCGCCCCAGCTCCCCAGTGCCCAAGATACCACCCTCACCTGACCCATGGAATGTCAAGATTCAGTTACATGCCCTGGGGATTTGAACCTGCCCTTCCTAACCCACCCACCCACCAGTGCTGCATGACCAAACCAAGGAACACCACCACTCATCTGCCCCATCCCCCAACATGCAACCACAGTCTATCCCTTTACCATACATTATGTCCATATAGGTTATGGCTCAAAGCCTGCTCTTCTCTTACTCTCCTTTGTTAACCTATCTTTCAGATAATGGTTATCAGAGACTGTTCACTTTCCTCAGTACAGAAAAGTGAGGTCATATACTGTTCAACCTTCAGTGCCTGGCTTGCTTCACTCAACATAAGGTCTTCAAGATTCATCCACGTTATTCCATGTGTTAGCACTTTGTTCCTTCTTACAGCTGAGTAATATTCCATTGTATGTATGTACCACATTTGCCTTATCCATTCATCTGTTGATGGGCACCGGGACAGATTCCAACTTTTGGCAATGGTGAACAATGCCGCTGTGAACATTGGTGTGCATATATCTGGTGTGTCTTTGCTTTCAGTTCTTCTGGGTATATACCCAGTTGTAGAATTGCTGGATCATATGGAAGATCTATTGTTAGTTTTCTGAGGAACCACCAAACTGTCCTCCACAGTGGCTGAAACATACCGCAGTCCCACCAGCAGTGAATGAGGGTTCCTATTCCTCCACATCCTCTCCAACATTTAGTGTCTCCTGTTTTTTTAATAGCTGCCATTCTGATGGGTGTAAGATGGTATCTCATTGTAGTTTTTATTTGCATTTCCCTGATAGCAAGCGATGTTGAGCATTTTTTCATGTGCTTTTTAGCCATTTGTATTTCTTC
>JAKSZT010038682.1:1993110-2082387 GCA_026826555.1 Tolypeutes matacus
ATAGCTGCCATTCTGATGGGTGTAAGATGGTATCTCATTGTAGTTTTTATTTGCATTTCCCTGATAGCAAGCGATGTTGAGCATTTTTTCATGTGCTTTTTAGCCATTTGTATTTCTTCCTTGGAGAAGTGTCTTTTCAGGTCACTTGCCCATTTTTTAAATGGGTTGTTTGTCCTTTTATTTTCAAGGTGTAGGATTTCTTTATATATGCAGGATATTAGGCTCCTATCAGATATATGGTTGCTGAATATTTTTTCCCATTGGGTAGGCTGACTTTTTATTTTCTTAATAACATCCTTTGAGGTGCAGAAGTTTTCAATTTTGAGGAGATCCCATTTTTCTATTTTTTCTCTTGCTGCTCGTGCTTTGGCTGTGAAGTTCATGAAACCATTTCTTATTACAAGGTCCTGTAGATGCTTCCCTACATTATCTTCCAAGGTCTTTATGGTTTTGGCTCTTATATTTAGATCTTTGATCCATCTTGAGTTGATTTTTGTATAAGGTGTGAGATGGTATTCTTCTCTCATTCTTTTGGATATGAATATCCAGTTTTCAAAGCACCACTTGTTAAAGAGGCCATTCTCTCCCATCTGAGTAGGCTTCATGGCCTTGTCAAATATGAGATGATTGTATATGTGAGGATCTATATCACAACTCTCAATTCGGTTCCATTGGTCAGTAGGTCTATCCTTGTGCCAATACCACACAGTTTTGATCACTGTACCTTTGTAGCATGTTTTAAAGTCAGGTAGTGTGATACCTCCAACTTCATTTTTCTTTTTCAATATATCTTTGGCAATTCGGGGACTCTTGCCTCTCCAAATATATTTTGTGATTAGTTTTTCCACTTCCTTAAAATATATAGTGTTGACTTTTATTGGGATTGCATTAAATCTGTAGATTAGTTTGGGTAGGATAGACATCTTGATGATATTTAGCCTTCCTATCCATGAACAGGGAATATTTTTCCATTTATTTAAGTCTTCTTTGATTTCTTTTAACAGTGTTGTGTAGTTTTCTATATATAAGTCCTTTACCTTTTTATTTAAATTTATTCCTAAGTATTTGATTCTTTTATTTACTATTTTAAATGGTATTTTTTTCCTGATTTCCTCCTCAGTTTGCTCATTATTGGTGTATACAAATGCTACTGATTTTTGAGTGTTGATCTTATAGCCTGCAACGTTACTGAACTGCTTTATATGTTCTAGAAGCCTTGTTGTGGGTTTCTCAGGGCTTTCTATGTATAGTGTCATGTCATCTGCAAATAATGAAATTTGTACTTCTTCTTTTCCAATCTGGATGCCTTTTATGTCCTTTTCTTGTCTCAGTGCTCGTGCAAGTACTTCTAAGACTATGTTAAATAGGAGTGGAAATAGTGGGCATTCTTGTCTTGTTCCCGATCTCAAAGGGAAGGCTTTTAGGATTACACCATTGAAAATGATGTTAGCTTTGGGTTTTTCATATATATTGTTTATCATTTTCAGAAAGTTTCCATCTATTCCTATCTTTTGTAGTGTTTTTATGAGGAAAGTGTGCTGTAATTTGTCGAATGCTTTTTCTGCATCTATAGAGATGATCATGTGATTTTTTTCTTTCAATCTGTTTTTGTGGTGTATTACATTGATTGATTTTCTTATATTGAACCATTCTTGCATACCCGGGATGAAACCCACTTGGTCATGGTGTATAATCCTTTTGATATGTTGTTGAATGTGATTAGCAAGTATTTTGTTCAGGATTTTAGCATCTAGGTTCATTAGAGAAATTGGTCTGTAATTTTCCTTTCTTGTGGTATCTTTATTTGGTTTTGGTATTAGGGTAATGTTGTCATCATAGAATGAGTTGGGCAATATTCCTTCTACTTCTGTTTTTTGGAAGAGCTTAAGTAGAATTGGTGTTAGCTCTTTCAGGAATGTTTGGTAGAATTCAGCTGTGAAGCCATCTGGTCTTGGACTCTTCTTAGTTGGGCGGTATTTAATGACTGAATCTATCTCTTTACTTGTAATAGGACTGTTGAGTTCTTCTATTTCTTCTTTCATCAGTGTCGGCTCTTTGTAGGTTTCTAGAAACTTTTCCATTTCCTATAAATTGTCATTCGTGTTGGCATATAATTTTTCAATGTGTCCTCTTACGATATTCTTTATTTCTGTGGGGTCAATAGTGATATCAACTTGCTCATTCCTTATTTTTTGTATTAGCATCTGTTCTCTCTTTTTCTTTGTTAGTCTGGCTAAGAGTTTGTCAATTTTGTTGATATTCTCGAATTACTAGCTTTTGGTTTTGTTTATTGCTTCCAGTGTTTTCTTATTCTCTATTTCATTTAGTTCTGCTTTTATCTTTGTTATTTCCTTCTTTCTACTTCCTTTAGGTTTAGTTTGTTGTTGTTTTTCCAATTCCTCCAAGTGTGCAGTTAGTTCTTCAATTTTAGCTCATTCTTCTTTTGTAATATATGAATTTATGGATATGAACTTCCCTCTCAGGACTGCTTTCGCTGCATCCCATAGGTTTTGATATGTTGTGTTGTCGTTTTCATTAGTTTCAAGGTAGTTACTGATTTCTTTTGAGATTTCCTCTTTAACCCACTGTTTGTCAAAGAGTGTGTTGTTTAACTTCCATATCCTTGTGCCTAACCTGTTTCTCTGGCCCTTATTGATTTCCAACTTCATTCCGTTGTGGTCAGAGAAATTACTTTGTATAATCTCAATATTTCTTAATTAATTGAGTGTTGTCTTTGGCCTAGCATGTGGTCTATTTTGGAGTATGTTCCATGTGCACTCAAGAAGAATGTAAATCCCGCTGTGTTTGGGTGTAGTGTTCTGTACATGTCTATTATTTCCAGGTCTTCTAATGTATTGTTGAGTGTCTTAGTTTCTTTATTGATTCTCTGTCCAAATGTTCTGTCTAATGATGATAGTGGTGTGTTGAAGTCCCCTGCTATCATTGAAGAGGCATTTATTTCTCCTCTTAGTTTTTCCAGAGTTTGCCACACATATTTTGAGGCACCTCGATTAGGTGCGTAAATGTGGATGAATGTTCTTTCTTCTTGAGAGATTACTCTTTTTACTAATATGTAGTGTCCATCTTTGTTTCTTACAATAGTTTTGCATTTAAAGTCTGTTTTGTCTGATATTAGAATAGCTACTCCTGCCCTTTTTTGGCTATTGTTAGCTTGTAAAATGGTTTTCCAGCCATTCACTTTCAGCCTCCTTGAATCCCTGGGTCGAAGGTGGATTTCTAGTAGACAACATATTGATGGATCATATTTTCTTATCTATTCTGCCAATCTGTGTCTCTTAATTGGTGAATTTAAACCATTAACATTCAGTGATATTACTTGTAACGAATTTCTTACTTCAGCCATTTTTTCTTTGGGTTAATGTATGTCATATGTTGTTTTGTTTCTCTTTTTGTTTTTTCATTTGTTTTTAAACTCTCCTCAAACTCTCTCTCCCTTGTTTTTTCCTTTCAGCTTGAAGAGATTCCTTTAGTATTTCTTGAAGTGCTGGTTTCTTCTTGACATACTCTCTTAATTGCTGTTTATCTGTGAATATTTTGAACTCCATCATTTTTGAATGCCAATTTTGCTGGATAGAGAATTCGTGGCTGGAAGTTTTTTTCTTTTAGTGTTTTGACTATGTCATACCACTGTCTTCTTGCCTCCATGGTTTCAGCTGAGAAATCAGCACTTAATCTTATTGTGCTTCCCTTTTATGTGATGGTTCTCTTTTCTCTTGCTGCCTTGAGTATTTTCTCTTTGTCTTGTGCATTGGACATTTTGACAAGTATATGTGTTGGAGTTGGCCTGTTGTGATTTATTCTATTTGGGGTGCACTGTGCTTCCTGGATATGCACATCCATCTCTCTCAATAGGGTTGGGAAGTTTTCAGCCATTATTTCCTTCAACACTCCTACTGTTCCCTTTCCCTTCTCTTCTCCTTCTGGGATGCCCATAATGCATATGTTTGTGCATTATGTATTATTGGTTAATTCCCTGAGTCCATGCTGGGCTGCTAGGGAAATCAGCTCTGTCCCCACCAGAATCCCCCCTCTGGTTCACTGGGTGCTGATTAGCTTGTTTGATCTGTTCACACAAGGTCCAAGGGGTGCCAGGCAGCCAGATCCCCAGAAAATAAAACTTTTTCACCCTGCTCGTGGCTCCAAATGTCCATTTTATTTTATTTTATTTTTCCTCCCTAACCGTGGGGCTCAGCTGTCTGTGCCAACCACCACCGGCAGCCTTAAAACTCACGAATCTCTACCGTTCTGTCCACGCCGTTGATCCACGCAGATAGATGTCCCAAGCTTCTCACTCCACGCGTGCACAGCACAGACCCCCAGGCAAGACCCCGTCCACAATCCACCTTGCTCTGGGAGCTTGCAGTGTGTGCCCTACTACACTAACACCATCTTGGCCCCTCCATCATTACTCTTTGTACTTTTCTTGGAGCCAGATCTTTCTTGAGTTTTATCAACTCAACTGTTTTTGCTCTTAGAAAATGCAGTCTTCTTATGAAATGGGCAAAGTTTTCCTACATTTGCATCTGGTTGACCAAATTCATTTCAATGATTATGTTGATTCTTTTACAATATGAAAAGCCTAATATAATTCCCCTTTCACTCCCAAGTACAAAATTGGTATAATTTAATACAGTAGTAAATTTTTTTAGTAGTTGTGTTTTTAAGGCTGTATTTTTTTTTCTTTCATCTCTCAAGGCATTTATGGGATACTTGCATTTATTTTAATTAAGTGTGTAGGTATTGAATGTTTAATGAGAACAGAACATTTGCTATGTGTTTTTACATAAGTTGTGTGTTATGTGAAATTATCACCAAGCTTGAACCTGGGCCATTATTTTCCATCACGGCCTTGTTGGTTGACTTATCCTAATCTTTGCTCCCCTCCGTCTCTTCTCCATTTAAGTAGTCAATACTGGAGGTCACAAGGATTCAAAATCCTTACCATTTTTTCTTCCACAGACTAACTAACCTACCAGAAAATGGAAAAATGCAGCCATATTAAATTTTCTACTCATCTAATCTTGATATAGTATGAAATCTCAGGCTTCAGAAAAAGAGGAGTAGCAACCAAATTCATTGTATAGGAAGGAAGGACATATTTGATATCAGTTAATATGGTTTCTTTGGAAAATTCACTTAATGAAATAACATGCATTTGCTTTGAGAATTAGGCAACTACGATGTAAGAGTGATCTGTGTGGGTACCCATTCTGTCCCTCTATAATTCTTTATTTGGATAAAGATAGACCATTCATCTATTCTTTGGTCATTTCACATGCAGGTATTAATGACATGCTATATGACTGCTCTGGCCATGCTGGGAGAGCATGGCTTACTGCAGACCAGTAGAGTGCAGTTTGCAGAAGGTTAATAAGATGCCTCTTCAACAATTTCAACTCTGTTTTGTCCCAGACTCTTTGTCAGAGGACTGACTCCATTTTGTTTCTCTTCAAATAATCAGTAGAGCCTCATGTCCTTGGAGAGTTGAGTTGATAATCCTTTTAGAAGAGACATGTGAAACAGGTCTCATTTCCAAGGCAATATTCAAACAAATGTCAGGTAGTGTGGTAGAAGACAAGTGTTAAATCTTTACTAACATGTATGCAGACACCATATGGACTCAGGGGTGATTTCATAATGTAAAAAATTTTACCATCTAATTTGTTAGTTGCAAGTAAAATATTCTGTTACCACTAGCACCTATTCTGTTTTAATAATATAAAAGGCTGCCCATGTATGTTGGAGTAGGAGTCATCTTTACAGAAAAGTTTCTTTCATGAGCATTTCTCCTGCCCTGAGGTGGAAGGCAGGGTTTTAGTGGAACATATCTGGCCATTGTACTTGCCCAACATTGAGCTAGTAATAAATTAACAGATTTATCTCCAAACTTCAGAATAAGAAAGAAATACAAGAAATGAATTTATAGGTCAGTTTAGGAACTTACCTGTGCTTTCTTGTACATTTCTCAAAACATGAAAGTTTTAAAATTGCTTCTGAAGTATTAAAATTAATTTGTGCAGCTCAAGAAAAAATGTAATGATTATCTGGAAAAATTCACTTCCCTGGTGCCTGAGCCCAGTGGTGCCAGGTCAGTTGTGCTGTTCTAGCCAAGGTGCTTTCCATGGGGTCTGCCCTCCTTGCTGTTGGTGCCATAGCAGTTTTCTTCTGAAGAATCAGCTTCGGTGAGGTTCAGAGACTTTTCTGCCTCTGCTGCTTTCTGATTCTGTTTTCTATTTTGCAGAGATGCCACTTCTGAGAGAGTGGTCTGCCTAAAGGTGAAGTCCATTAAGCTACTTGAGGTTCTGAATGCTCTAGAGGAAGAAAAGCCTGGCAGTCGCAGGTGGAGATATTCATCTCACTACCTGAGAACACTGCGGGGGACTTCAGTGATGAAGACTTGGGTGTTGAAGACAGCTGTGAGCATACTGCATGCCTCTGTTGTGTCAGAGGACTCTGGCACTGGGGAGGACAGTGATGATCTGGAGCTGCAGCTGGTGAAGAAGAGGCAGAAAACAGGTGTCAAATCACAGCAGGTGTGGACCAAAACAGATATGTGCCCCAAATTTGGCAGTTGGACAGCATTAGATCCTCATATTGAGTATCTCAAAAGCCAGGAACTGAGTCCTGTAGGCTTCTTTTAATTGTTTTTTGATGAAGGAATCATTAATTTAATTGTTAATGAAACCAACGATTATGCTTGGCAGAAAATCTTCAACCTGGGTCTCACAGCCCAGGAATTGAAGTGTGTTTTGGGCATTCTGATTTTAAGTGGGTATATCTGCTATCCCAGGAGAAGGATGCTTTGGGAAACATCTCCTGATTCACATCACCACCTTGTGGCTGATCCAATTAAAAAGGATAGATTTAAACTTATCTTCTCATAATGCATTTTGCAGATAACATTAAACTCACTGAAACTGATAGGTTTGCCAAGGTCAGTCCTCTCATTGTCCAGATGCACTGCAATTTCCATAAGCATGCACCCTTGGAAGAGTTCTACAGCTTTGGCAAATCCATGTGTGAGTACTTTGGGCATGGGGGTCCAAGCAGCTGCATGTGGGAAAACACACCTGGCTTGGCTACAACATCTTGTGTGGGACAAGCAGCATAGGCTACTTAGTGTGGTTTGAGCCCTGTCAGGGCACACTGTTCACCAAGCCAGATGAGGGTTTGGACTTAGGAGCCAGTATGGTGATAAAATTTGTGGACCACACTGTAGGAGATGTTTGTGTGGGATGTGGTGGGAGGTGTGGGAGGTGGGCAACATGGGAATCCCAGTGGGTTCCGTGTAATATTTTGGGTAATCTAAGCACCTCTTAAAATATATGTATATATATATATATATATATATAAATAGCATTTTTGTAAGCAAATACACATATATGCATATATATTTATATATCATTTTGCAAATGTTGGTATGTATTGTGAGAATTTTGATTTTTACCCATAATAAAAAAAAAGTGATCAAAAAAAAATTGTGGAGGCACTTCAGCAACGAGGCTGTCTGTCATAACACATATTTTTTGGCAAGGTTTTCACAAGTGTCAAACTGATGTCCATTTTGAGGAAAAAGGGGATGAAGGCCACAGGAACTATCTGTGAGTACAATGCTGAGAGATGCCCCCTTAAAGATCCCAAAGAACTAAAGAAAATGAAGAGGGGCTCATCTGATTACAAAGTTGTTGAGAGTGAGGAGATCATCGTGTGCTGCTGGCATGATAGCAACATATTCAGCATCTGTTCCAATGTGGTGGGCATAGAGCTAATGAAACTGATGAGTCAGTACTTGAAAGCAGCCCACCTGTGGACCCAGGTACACCAGCCATCACTGGCAAGGCTTTACCAGGAGAAGGGGAGCGGTGTCACTCGGATGGACCAGAATATCACCAATTACAACGTGAAGATTCAGGGCATGAAATGGTACTCAAGCTTCATTGGCTACATCATTGATGCCACCCTCAACAATGCCTGGGAGCTGCACAGTATCTGCTGAAAAGAAGTCCACATGGACCTCCTTGCATTCCACAGATACATTGCCTGAGTGTATCTGGGGAGCAACATTGACTTATCATCTCAAGGGAGGCAGAGTAGGTGGCTGGAGACTGAGAGCCACTTCAATATGATTGGCTACTGGATCCTCCACCAGGACAAGAGGACCCAGTGTGTCCTTTGCCACTCACAGATGAACACACAGTATGAGAAGTGCCAGAAGGGCATCCATGCCAAGTGCTTTAGGGAGTACCACATCCAGTGATTCAAGTGTGAGGCACTGGAGGGCTTCTTGGCACATACCCAATAGGTTGTTTTTACCATATCTACTGATTCAACAAGGGAGCATGTGGTCACTGGAGGGCTTCTTGGCACATACCCAGTAGGTTCTTTTGGTTTAAAATGAAATGTTTACAACTAACTGTATAGCAGTTGAAGCAACCCTGTTTTATTTGTATGTTGGGGAAAAAAAAGATTTATATCCAAGTCAGATATCCCTGATGCTTTGGTGTTTTATTTTCTCCCTGTCCCTGTTATAATTATTGTCATAACTGTCAACATTTTTTGCTTGCTGCCTTAGCATTCATTTTACTTTGGCTAAGCTACTTGCCTCAACACTGTCCTTTGGCCCAGTTAATAATCAGCTTTCCAACCCTGGGACAGAAACTTCCCCTGAGCCCAAAGCCACATCTGTGGCCACTACCCAGCATACCTCCCCCAAAATCCCAAGGAAAAGCTAACCATCCACACTGTCTTCCAACCTGTAGTCCCCTTTCCTTTTTGTACATGTGTGCTTTAAACTAAATCAATCCTTGACTCGGGGAAACCCACCCCTGGACCACAATAAAGGCACAAACACATGCTTGTCTCTCACCCTGTGTATTCCCCATCTGCTGGTTGAGATACCCAAACCAATCTTGCTTCCTATCATCCCCTCCTGACCCCTCTCTCTCTGGTACATGTGAGTAAGAAACTCTCTTTTCTTATTCAATATGGCCTTGGTTTCTCCTTGTGTCACACCTGACTTCCACCTGGATACAAATTTAAAATTCAATTTAAATTTGAAACAGCTATCTTTTTAAAATTTTTAAATATTCTTAATATAAATTAAGATTCCTACATTAGTAATCCCAAATGTTTGGAAAGCTTTATTTTATACAGCTATTTATTTCAACTTAAATAATGTCTTTTTATTCAAATAAAAAACCTGATTTGTTTTAGGCCATATCAGTCCTCTTAGGACAAGCAAATGTAGTCAAAAACTTACCTGAAAAACTCAGATGAATAGTAAAAAGGTTTTACTATTGTGCACTTTGATTATAAATCAAAGGCAATACTACTTAAGTGTTATCAATATGATGAAGAATTTATTTCACATTTATCCAAGGTTATGTCAAACTGTCCAGGGATAAGGTGCTTTGTGTTTATCCAGAGTGTGGGAATTACAGATTTCATAGTTTCTTCATAAGAATATTTTCCCAATGTAGGTATATCCATGTGAATACATTTATATAAATAGCATGAGGTAGGGATCTATTTTCTTCCCTAAAAGAAGGATGATCAGCATCATTTATTAAAAGTTATATGATTTCTCACTGATTTAAACACCTTTATAAATTCCTGAATTTAGTAGGAAAGTATTGAAAATTTATGTTGGACAATGTAACAGAACATATTACCTAAGAATAAAAGAAATACATATAAAAAGTTGAGCCTTACCAAAAAATAGAGATTGTGGCCATTTAAAATTATTTATGAACCCCAAAAAGGAAGAATTATGTTTGTAAACTGGTCTGTTCCTCTGGATGTGATACCCTTTAATTGTGTTAAATTCAAAAGTTTTAAGTTTACTTGATTAAATCAATTTAAGGCCTTTTATTCGGCCACATCAGTAAAATATAACTCAGGTTAAGATCCACCCCCTTGGTGGGCTGATTTAAATGGACACACACAAAAGATGACACAGGAAGAGAGAGAAAGCCCCATTGATGCTAGAGGACAGAAGGCTCAAACAGCTAAAGCCCGGGGAGAACAGCCATTCACCAGATAGTTTGCCACTGAGCAGCAGAGAAAGCCTTTGAAGAAGCCTTATGCCAGACTGATATAGGATGCCCTGAAAGACAAGCCCTTCACCATCCTACAGCTGAGATGGGAAGAAGCTGGGCCCACAGAACATTAAGAGGAAGAAGAAAGATATTGCCTGCCATTTTGCTTCAACACGTGGCAGCTGACTTGGTGAGAAAGCAGCCTTGAGTTGGACTCTTTAGGGCCTTGTAACTGTAAGCTTTTACCCCTCAAAATGCCCTTTTTAAGATGCAACAGATTTCTGTTACTTTGCATCAGCACCCCTTTGGCTGACTAACTCAGAGGTGATGTTGAATATTTATCTCCTGTCTGGAAAAGAATTTTCCACAAGAGCAAAAAACAAAATCCAAAAAACAAAAATGAACTCATCAATAAGTTTGACTGTTGAAAATTGTAAAATTTACATTCATTATCAAAGAAAATTAAAATGTCAAAAAATTGAGAAAATATATTCCAAATAATTACATTTGTAATACTGTCAATGAATAAAGATCATGTAAACATATAGATGTAAAGAAAAAGTGTGCAATTTTATATAAATAGATGAAGGAAGGAAGGTGAAAATGACCAGTGAAGATATGTAAGAGGTTGCACTCTGATGGCAATAGAATGCAAAGAAATGTAATTATTAGAAATCCTTTGTTTCATCAGATGCATTTGGTTATTTATAAATTACTGCTGGTGTGGGTGTAGGAATCTGGGCAGATCCATGGACTCCTAAGAGAGTGTAGATGTGTGTAAGCTTTCTGAAAAGTGATTTATTAAATGTCCATCCAGAATATTAAAAATTGATCATACCCATAGAAAAAATTCAACCCATAGTGACAAAATAAAGGGGGAGAAGGAACAAAGCCTCACTATAATCAAATTCCAATTAATAAATGTAGAAGGAAGAATGTGAATAGAATACAACCATTTGAAAACACAGTAATAATTTTGCAGGCAAGAACCATCAGTTGATGCTGAACTTAGCAGAGAAAAGCATCTCCTTAACAAAAGGCCTATCAGTTCCAAAAAACACAATTACTCAGTGGAGGAATCAGGCAGACACCACCTCAACCAAGCAATCCAAGTTAATACTGCAAATAATGAGAAATCAACATCATGTGTTCCCTCCCACTCCCATTTGGTGCACTATAGTAGTCCTTCCCCAAATGCATTCCAAATCACAAGAAGTGTGAGATGAAGCCAAACTGAGGGCACTCCACAAAACAATTGACCAATACCCTTCAGAAGTCTCTAGGCCAGGAAAGACAATGTTAGTAAGGAACTCTCCAAAATTGGAAAAGACCAAGGAAATATGACAAAATGCAGTGTGTCATCCTAGCCTGGGATCCACAAAAAATAATTCAAAACGGGTTCCAAAATAGGACACTAGTGAGATGGTGAAACTCATGTCTGTAGATTATTTAACAGCATTTTATAAATATTAATTTCCTTGATTTGGCAATTATACTATGGTTATGCAGGATGCCCAGCATCTGAAGAAGATGGATAAAGGGAACTATATGAACTAGTTTTGAGACCTTTTGGTAAATGAAATAATTTCAAAGAGATCAATAAAACAACAACAACAACAACCTTATGTTTGGTGTACTAGTTCCAAAGTGAGGAATCTAGCCTCAATACTTTCAAATGCTTGTAAGAAGTATTTTGTTGTTCAGCAAATTCATTTTATATTTTTTAATTAAAATTTTTTATGTTTTAAAAAACTTTACATTACATAAATGTTACAAAAATTATAAGGTATTCCCATATGCCCCACTCCCTCCCCTTCCTATGTTTTTCCACTTTAACAACATCCTTCATTAATGTGGTACATTTGTTACAATTGATGAACCCATATTAAAGTATTGCTACTAACCATGGACTACAGTTTACATCATAGTTTACACTCTGTCCTGCACAATTTTGTAAGTTACGACAAAATATACAATGACCTGTATCCATCACTGCAATGTCAAGAAGGACAAATCCAGTGTCCCCAAAATGCCCCCATATTACATTTATTATTCCATCTCATATTCTTCAGGCTCTCTGGTGGCTACTGCCTTTACATCAATGGTAAGTGTTCTTCCATTGCTAGAATAATAGGTCTATAGTGGAATAATTGTAAGTCTCTTTTTGACCATTGTTCATTCCCCAATCTTAAGGATTCTGGTACAGTGATGCCCACTCTGCTTCTAATTGAGAAAGGGCTTAAATCCCATGGAGCAGATAGATAGAGCTATCTTTCTTGCAGTTGGAGACACTCTCTGTTCCTTGGGATTTGCATTTTCCATCATCATATCCTTGTTTTTTGTCCTGGTTGAGTCCAATGAACTGGAGAGTAAGTGTTACAACTCTGCTGAGATTCAGGCCTCAACTGGAACAAGGAAGACCAGAGATTTAATTCTCTGGGACATATATTTATCAAGTGTAATTCTAATTATAGATTCAAAGAAAAAGGGTAGAAGAGCCATGTGTAGAGAACCTGTAAGTGAGTCTAACTCTGTTACAGTGTGGACCATAAATTCCAAAGTAAGATCCATGGACAGAGTGCCAAATTCCTGAGATGTCTTCCCTGCCTATAGATTCTGGATCTCTTGAGGGCCCTCAGGAGCCCACTATTTAATGCAATATTTACTTTGGCAGTCAATGAGATCCTGATGAGACTTGCCTAAGTGTAACCACTGAAATGACCTCCCACCTCACTTTGAAATCTCTTAGTCATAAAAACTCACTTGGAGTTACCATTTCCCTCTTTAGATTAAGGTCTTTTTCCAGATGAATTGCTAGTTGGTGCTTGGTAATAATCACTTGGTGCCAGGAAGGCTCCTCCCTGGGAGTCATGTCCCATGCCAGGAGGAAGATATTGCATTTATATGTTGAATTTGTCTTAGAGAGAGACCACATTTGAGCAACAAGGAGGCTTTTAGGAGTTAAGTCTTAGGCGGTACATAATACTAGGCTAAGTTTCAACTTCACAAGAAAAGTTTCATAAGTACAATCATCAATATCAAGGGCCTAGCACACTTGTCTCTTTTCCTTCAGTTCACTTTTACTTTTCTTCACTTCACTTTCACTTTTGCTTCCTTCACTTCACTTTTACTTTTCTATTTTCACCTCCCACATCATGACAACACAGATAGATTAGCGGATACATGCCAGGCTTTCTGACCTTTCTGATGGTTCAATTGATGAATTGAAATGGTTGTAATAATAGACTTTGAAGCTTCTACAATCTACCAAACTGCCAATTGTGACTCCTCTCTTAAGAGCTAAAGGAATTCTCCCTTGGATAGATGCATATTGTCAGGTTGTAATAGATGTAGATCTGGTAATCTCAACCTTTTAATTGGAGTGTTAAGACTATTTATATTGTCATTGTTGACATGATTGTGTTGAAACCTTCTGGTTGATTTATGGGGTGGTTGAAAAGAGACTGTGTATGTATGAACAAAAGGTGGGTAGAGAGCCACCTCAGAAACCAGAAGATGGGCTTGATGGTCCTGGAGCACTGGGAGATCCACTGGTGGACCCTGAATTTCAGAAACAAAGTATGATCCATACACAGAGGACACTTGTAGATAGTGACTCCCTCTCAAGAACAGCAAATGATGGAAGTTATATCGAAAGAAGGCCATCCCAGGAAAGGAGAGTTATGGAAGAAGGAGGTTTCCCTGGGAAGGGTGAAAATCCCCAAAAGAGGAGATCCATAAGGAAAGAAGAACTGCTAGAGCAGATGGACCCAGCAGAGCAGTGAAGCAAATCATCAGCAGATCAACAAACCAAACAAGCAGGTAACGACAAGTGAGTCCACTCAGTTTATGAAACTATGTCGTATTTGGTCAGCATGTCTCAATGTCCGATGGACAAGGAAAATCAAATATGAAGAAATAATAAAAGTAAGAAAAATGAAACAAAATGAAATAGTTACCATGTTTTTTATTTGTCCCATCTATTTTCCCCTTTCCTCTCTTATTCTGCTTTCTTTTTGGTTTGAGTAGTTTTTATGATTCCATTTCATCTCCCTTACTGTCTTATTAACTGTTCCTCTTTGTTGTAAGTGGTTGCTTTAGAGTTTATCCTATACATCTTTAAGTTTTTATACTCTAACTTCAAACAATATACCACTTCACATACAGAATAAGAATGCTACATCATTATATTTTCATTCCTTCTTTCCTTGCTTTTAAAAAGTAATTTATTTTTTATTTTATTAAAACATAACAAAATTTAATATTTTAACCATTTTTAAGTGAACAATTTGATGGCATTAACTTCATTTACAATGTTGTTCTACCATCACCAATATTCATCACCAAAACTTTTTCATCACTCCAAACAGAAACTCCATACTCATTAAACAATAACAACTACCCCTCTTCCCAGCTCCTGGTAATCTCTAATTTTCTTTCTGTCTTTGTCAATTTACTTTTTCTAGATATTTCACATAAGTCAAATCATTTGTCCTTTTATGTCTGGCTTATTTCACTTAGGATAATGTTTTCAAGGTTCATCCATGTTGTAGAACATATCAGAACTTCATTTTTATATTGTATGCATATTCCACAATGTGATTATTCATTCATCTGTTGATGGAAACTTTTTTCCCAACTGTTTACTATTCTGAATAATACTGCTATGAACATTGGTATGTTATATTTGTCATACTTTTCCTATGAATATCATAAACCCCACAGTAGATTATAATTATATTTGTTTTAAATAGTTATCATTTAAAGAGATTTAAAAAAAATAATACAGTTTTAAAAAATATTTACCCACATATTTTCCATTTCTGGTGCTTTTCATTCCTTGTGTCAATCTATTATTTCCACCTGCTATCATTTTCCTTCTTCCTGTAGGACTTCTTTCAGGAAGTGCTGGTATACTAGTGATGAATTCTTTCAATTTTGCATGTTTGAAAAGAGGAGAAGATGATTTTGAGAATGTTTTTATGCGTTTATTGGTCATTTGTATTTTTTTTGGAGAAATTTCTATTCAAATATGCTCATTTTTAAATTGGGTTATTTCTTGTTGACTTGTTTTATTACTTTTTATATTCTGGATATGAGGCCCTTATTAAATCTGTGATTTTCAAACACTTTCTTTCCCTTGGGTTGTCTTTTCCCTTTATTGATAGTGTTCTTTGTAGCATAAAGATTTTTTAATTTTAATCAAGTCCTATTTATTTATTTGGTTGCTTATGCTTTGGGTGTCATATAAGAACCTATCACCTAATCTAAGGTCATGAATCTTCATACCTATGCTTCTTCTAAGAATTTTTAACTTTATCTCTTTAATTATGGTCTTTGATGCATTTTGAGCTCAAGTACCATTTCATGCCCCAAATCTTCACCTTGTACTTGGTGATGTTCTGATCCCTCTAACTTATGTCTGCACCTGCTCCTGGTGCAAGAGTTAATTCTTGTATATTGTGTGAGGTACAGGTCCAACTTCACTCTATCTATGTGATTATCTGATCTTTAGCCTAGTTAATAATCAAATTTCCAGCCCTGAGGCATGAACTCCCCTAGAGGCCAAATCCACATCTGTGGTCACCACCCACACACCTCACTTCACCCAAAACCCGATAGATAAGCTAATCATATTCACTAACTTCAGGTCCTCAGTGCCTTTTCCTTTTCACATGTGTGTGCTTTAAACAAAACTAATCTTTGTTATTCACATACAAATTGTATATTTTATACAATGTAATCTCATTAACACAGATTTATAATATTGTTTTACTGGATCATAATTTAAATTAAATATGAGAAAGAACTTGCAAACAAAAATTCATTTATACTGTCTTTAATATGACCATGTATTTGCCTTTACTGATGGTCTTTAATGCTCTGTAAATTTGAATTCCTGTCTAGTGTCCCTACATTTCAGCCTGAAATTTCACTTTGTAGTTTTCTTGTAGAGCAGCTCTTCTAGTGATGAATTCTCTTTTTGTTTATTTGGAATGTCTTATTTCCTCCTTTACTTTTAAATGACAGTTTTGCTAGATATTTATTTATTGTTTGACAATCTTTTTAATTTTTATTTTAAAAATTTTTAAAGGATTTATCCTGATGCTTTTGGCATTCATGATTTCTTATGAGAAGTTAGCTGTTACCCTTGCTGAAGATCCTTGTACACAATGAGTTGCTTCTGACTTGCTGCTGTCAAGATTCTTTCTTTGTCTATGTATTTCCACAGTTTAATTATATGAAGTGTCTATTTATACTTCTCTTAGAGTTTATCATACTTGGAGTTGTCAAGCTTCTTGGATGTGTAGATTAATGTTTATCATGATTTGGGACATTTTTAGCCACCATTTCTTCAAGTATTCTTTCTTACCATTCTCTCTCTCTTCTTATAGAACTCCCTTTATATATACTTTGGTGTTCTTGATGGTGTTCCACTGATCCCCCAGGGTCTGCTCTCTTTTCTTCATACTTTTTCTTTCTGCCCCTCAGACTGGGTAGTCTCAGTGGAACTATTTTACATTTTAAGATTTTCCACATTTCAACTTCAGAATTTGTTTTGTACCTTTTTATAATTTCTTTCTCTTTATGATATTCTCTGTCTGCTGAGATATCATCTCATATATACTTTCTTTTTGTTCTTTAAGCATAGTTTCCTTTAGTTCTTTGAACATATATAGAATAGTTTATTAAAGTTTTTGTAGTAAGTTCAACATCTGGTTTTCCTCAGAGACAATTCCTATTGACTGTTTTTTCCCCTCTGGCTTTAGTTAGCCTGTTGGTTGCCCCAATTTGTATCGACTAGTTGAAGCAGCCATGCTGTAATTGTTTTTGACAAAACGCTCCTTAAGAAAACGCTTTCCCTGGACAAGTTGTGAGTCACATAAAATAAAGAGTCAATCCCATGAGAGGAGAGTTCAAGAATTCCACAGCTCAAATAATGACTTTTACTTGGGTATTAAGCTTTGAAGGAACTCCAACTCCTTTCTCTCCTTCCATTGACTGCCAGGGTGGGGTTCTTTGCTGTGATTTTGGGCTCTTGGTTTTAAAGATGGTAGTGGAGGTGTGTGTGTGCTTCTTGAATAAATGCTCCTGTGATTGCTGCAAGCCTTTGTTTAATTTCCAGAGTTCTGAATTTGATTCTGAAAAAAAGTTGAACAATTTTTGCTTTTATTCTCATTGCTTTTATGGTTGAGAAAATTTTCAGAGGTTCTTACTCTGCCATTTTCACTGACATCATAACATGTTATAATTTTGAAAAGTATTTTTTGCTCTGTTTATAATTTTTTTTTAATATGGGTTAAAATAAAAATTCTCACAATACATACAAACATTTGCAAAATGATATATAAATATATATGCACATATGTGTATTTGCTTATAAAAATGTTATTTATATATATATATATATATACATATATTTCAAGAGGTGCTTAGATTACCCAAAATATTACAAGGAACCCACTGGGATTCCCATGTTGCCCACCTCCCACACCTCCCACCACATCCCACACAAACATCTCCCACAGTGTGGCCCACCACCCTCAATGAACTTACACATCCTGGAGACTTGCCACCAACCATAGACCACAGTTCACACTGTAGACCACACTCTCTCACACTCAGTTCTGAGTGGTGTGTGCTGATTTAAAATGGCTTACATCCGTTGCCACAATAGTACTCAGGACAACCTCCAACTCCCAAAGAAGCCCCTATATTTCAACTGTTCATCCCCTCCCTACCCCAAAAGTGTCAAGTGGCCAATGGCTCCACCTCATTGTTATAATTTCTTGCATTGCTAGAATCACCATATATGAACAAGAGAATACCATCAAGTCCACTCTAGTCCATAGTTCTTCCCCCAATCTTGAGGGGACTGGGATGGTGATGTCCACTCCAACTCCAAGTGAGAGAGGGCTTATATCCCTTGGATATGGTGGGTGGGATGATCCTGCCTGCAGATGCAGGCCCTCTCCATTCCCTGGGATGGCCATTGCCCATCATTGTCTCCTCACCAGGTGACTTGGATGAGTCCATTGAGCTGTAGGGTAGGAGTTGCAGCTCCACCGAGATTTCATGCACACCTGGCACATAGGTAGGCGGGAGGCTCCAGTCTCTTGAAGTATACCTAAAAATTCCAGCATCACATATAGGTTTGACTAGAAGGGACTGGTGAACCATGTGCAGGGAGGACTTATTTGAGTCTAATTCTGTCACTCTCAGGAGCACAGATTCCAAAATAGAACCCACTGATAAGCCTTCAGTCTCTGGGGCTATCCCCCCTTATATAGAACCAGGGTGTCTCCGGAGCTCTCAGGAAACCCACTGAGTGGGGTGATAGGCACTTAGATGTTCTATGAGCTCCTACTGAGGTGTGCATTAGAGTTACCTCTGGGATGAACTCCTGACTCTCTTTGAAGTCTCTTAGCCACTTGAACTCATTTGTCTTTACCATTTCCCCCTTTTATTCAAGGTCTTTTTCCAGTTGTGTTGCCAGTTGGCACTTGGTATTAATCCCTCGTTGCCAGAGAGGCTCATCCCCGGGAGTCATGTCCCACGTTGGGGGGAATGTAATGCAATCATATGCTGAGTTTGGCTTAGAGAGAGGCCACATTTGAGCAACAAGGAGGCTCTCAGGTGGCAACCCTTAGGCACCCCACAACTGCAGGCTAAGTCTCAGTTACAAGAGCAAAGACTCACAAAGGTAGTCATCAATAAAAAAAACACATCAGTGGGTCATCCTATTTTGACAGGCACTGTCCCTACACTCAGAGGACTATTGCTGCTCCCTTGGAGACTGTGGCAGAGCTCTCCAGGCTAGGAATACAGATTCCCTCATTTATTGTGTGATTATCCACCCATCGTGACCGTGCCCCATCCCCCGATCCTTTGAATCATTTTGTATATCTTTCATGTATATTCGGATGAACCAATCCCCACGAAAACCGCCCAGACACCCCCACCAATAATCTCCCGCAGTACCCATTGTAACCCTTCTGTGATCCAAATCCTCCATGAACATTTAGTCCATAAAATAATCAAATACACTTACTAGGAGAAAGAAACAAGTGTGATAAGCTTACATGCAAGAGACAAACATAAGGAAACTCAGGGGAAAAAAAAAGAGAGAAGGAAAAAAAAACAAATAATCAAACAAAGAGCAAAACAAAATAAAATATAATTAGTGGATTGGGACATTCAAAAATTGGGCAAAAAAGCAAAGGAAATGCCTTTAAAATATATATATATATGTATATATTCATTTTTTTTCCTTTCTCTTTTCTCTTTTCCCATTTTTCCTTCCCTTTGTCACTGTGTTATCGGATGTCTGGTGTGCCATGACACCTTCCTCCTCTAATCCCGATTGTCTCCCAATTTTTCATTTAATTTTCAAAAAAGATTTAGGTCACAACAAAGTCACACACGGAGTGCCAGAGACTCCCAGATACCAAACCACCCCCCCTTCCCCACCCCATATTAACTCCACCCACCTTTTTTTGGTTGTTAGCATTGTTATAACTGTTATGCAGATAGCAAAATATAGCAACTAAACATTGTCAGTGATTTACAGTATAGTTTACAATTTAGATGATGTAGTTTAATAATTTTGATGATATTTACCATGTCCTGTGTTCATTAATGTAAGGTAATGAAAAACCTTTCCCATGACCACAAAACAATCCATTAGATCCTGACTGTTCCCTTCTCCCTAACCCCCCAGGGCCCGTGATTCCCCAATCTCCCAACCAATGGAATGTCAAGTTTCACAGTTACATGCCATGGGGATTTGAACCAGCACTTCCTAATCCACCCACCCCACAGTACTGCACCACCGAACCCAGGAACACCACCACTCATCTGCCCCATCCCCCAACATGCAACCATACTCTACCCCTTTACCATAGATTATGTCCATATGGGTGATGGCTCAAAGCCTGCTCTTCTCTTACTCTCCTTTGTTAACCTATCTTTCAGACAATGGTTCTCAGAGACTGCTCACTTTCCTCCGTTCAGATCAGTGAGGTCATATACTGTTCATCCTTCAGTGCCTGGCTTGCTTCACTCAACATAAGGTCTTCAAGATTCATCCACGTTATTCTATGTGTTAGCACTTTGTTCCTTCTTACCGCTGAGTAATATCCCATTGTATGTATGTACCACATTTTGCTTATCCATTCATGTATTGATGGGCACCGGGGCTGATTCCAACTTTTGGCAATGGTGAACAATGCCGCTCTCAACATTGGTGTGCATATATCTGTTTGTATTTTTGTTTTCAGTACTTCTGGGTATATACCCAGCAGTGGAATTGCTGGATCATATGGAAGATCTATTGCTAGTTTTCTGAGGAACCGCCAAACTGTCCTCCACAGTGGCTGGACCATACCGCAGTCCCACCAGCAGTGGATGAGGGTTCCTATTCCTCCACATCCTCTCCAACATTTAGTGTCTCCTGTTTTTTTCATAGCTGCCATTCTGATGGGTGTAAGATGGTATCTTATTGTAGTTTTGATTTGCATTTCCCTGATAGCAAGTGATGTTGAGCATTTTTTCATGTGCTTTTTAGCCATTTGTATTTCTTCCTTGGAGAAGTGTCTTTTCAGGTCACTTGCCCATTTTTTATATGGGTTGTTTGTCCTTTTATTTTTGAGGTGAAGTATTTCTTTATATATGCAGGATATTAGGCTCCTATCAGATATATGGTTGCCGAATATTTTTTCCCATTGGGTAGGTTACCTTTTTATTTTCTTAATAACATCCTTAGATGTGCAGAAGTTTTTAATTTTGAGGAGATCCCTTTTATCAATTTTTTCTCTTGCTGCTCGTACTTTGGCTTTGAAGTTCATGAAACCATTTCCTATTACAAGGTCCTATAGATGGTTCCCTACATTATCTTCCAAGGTCTTTATGGTTTTGGCTCTTATATTTAGATCTTTGATCCATCTTGAGTTGATTTTTGTATAAGGTGTGAGATGGTATAATTCTCTCATTCTTTTGGATATTAATATCCAGTTCTCCAAGCACCACTTGTTAAAGAGGCCACTCTCTTCCAACTGAGTGGGTTTCTTGGCCTTGTCAAATATCAGATGACTGTATATGCGAGGATCTATTTCAGAACCTCAATCCGGTTCTTTTGGTCAGTAGGTCTATCCTTGTGCCAATACCACACAGTTTTGATCACTGTAGCTTTGTAGTATGTTTTTTTGTCTTTTTTTAAAGGTTTTTATTTTTATTTATTCATTTATCCCCCCCCTTGCTGCTCATGCTCACTGGGTCAGCTAACCATGCCATGCAGGTGGGCTTGCCTTCACCAGAAGGCCCTGGGAACCGAACCCGGGGCCTCCCATATGGTAAACGGGAGCCCTACTGATTGAGCCACAGCCGCTTCCCTGTAGTATGTTTTAAAGTCAGGTAATGTGATACCTCTAACTTCATTTTTCTTTTTCAATATATCTTTGGCAAATCGGGGCCTCTTGCCTCTCCAAATATATTTTGTGGTTAGTTTTCCCAGTTCCTTAAAAAATATAGTGTTGACTTTTATTGGGATTGCATTAAATCTGTAGATTAGTTTGGATAGGATATACATCTTGAGGATGTTTAGTCTTCCCATCCATGAACAGGGAATATTTTTCCATTTATTTAAGTCTTCTTTGATTCCTTTAACAGTGATGTGTAGTTTTCTGTATATAAGTCCTTTACATCATTAGTTAAATTTATTCCTAGGTATTTGATTCTTTTGTTTACTATTGTAAATGGTATTTTTTTCCCTGATTTCCTCCTCACTTTGCTGGTTATTAGTGTACAGAAATGCTACTGATTTTTGAGCGTTGATCTTATAGCCTGAAACATTACTGAACTCCTTTATAAGTTCTAGAAGCCTTGTTGTCAATTTCTCAGGGCTTTCTATGTATAGGATCATGTCATCTGCAAATAATGAAATTTTGACTCCCTCTTTTCCAATCTGGATGCATTTTATGTCCTTTTCTTGTCTCAGTGCTCGTGCAAGGACTTCTAAGACAATGTTAAATAGGAATGGTGATAGTGGGCATCCTTGTCTTGTTCCCGATCTCAGAGGGAAGGCTTTTAGGATTTCACCGTTGAAAATGATGTTAGCTTTGGGTTTTTCATATATACCTTTTATCATTTTCAGAAAGTTTCCATTTATTCATATATTTTGTAGTGTTCTTATGAGGAAAGAGTGCTTTATTTTGTTGAATGCTTTTTCTGCATCTATAGAGATGATCAGGTGGATTTTTTCCTTCAGTTTGTTTATGTGGTGTATTACATTGATTGATGTTCTTATACTGAACCATCGTTGCATACATGGGATGAAACCCACTTGGTCATGGTGTATAATCCTTTTGATATGTTGTTGAATGTGATTAGCAAGTATTTTGTTAAATATTTTAGCATCTAGGTTCATTAGAGAAATTGGTCTGTAATTTTCCTTTCTTGTGGTATCTTTATTTGGTTTTGGTATTAGGGTAATGTTGGCATCATAGAATGAGTTAGGTAATATTCCTTCTACTTCTATTTTTTGGAAGAGCTGAAGTAGAATTGGTGTTAGCTCTTTCCGGAATCTTTGGTAGAATTCAGCTGTGAAGCCATCTGGTCCTGGACTCTTCTTAGTTGGGAGGTTTTTAATGACTGAGTCTATCTCTTTACTTGTAATTGGGCTGTTGAGTTCATCTATTTATTCTTTCATCAATGTCGGCTGTTTGTGGGTTTCTAGAAACTTGTCCATTTCCTCTAAATTGTCATTCTTGTTGGCATATAAGTTTTCAAAGTATCATCTTATGATACTCTTTATTACTGTGGGGTCAGTAGTGATATCAACTTGCTTATTCCTTATTTTATGTATTTGCATCTGTTCTCTCTTTTACTTTGTTAGTCTGTCTAAAGGTTTGTCAATTTTGTTGATATTCTCAAATTACCAGCTTTTGGTTTTGTTTATTGCTTCCAGTGCTTTTTTATTCTGTATTTCATTTAGTTCTGCTCTAATCTTGGCTATTTCCTGTTTTCTACTTCCTTTAGGTTTAGTTTGTTGTTGTTTTTCCAATTCCTCCAAGTGGGCAGTTATGTCTTCAATTTTAGCTCTTTCTTCTTTTTTAATATATGAATTTATGGCTATGAACTTCCCTCTCAGGGCTGTTTTTGTTGCATCCAATAGGTTTTTATATGTTGTGTTGTTGTTTTCATTAGTTTCAAGGTAGTTACTGATTTCTTTTGAAATTTCCTCTTTGACCCACTGTTTGTCTAAGAGTGTGTTGTTTAACTTCCATATCCTTGTGCCTAACCTGTTTTTCTGGCCCTTATTGATTTCCAACTTCATTCCGTTGTGGTCAGAGAAATTACTTTGCATAATCTCAATATTTCTGAATTCATTGAGTGTTGTTTTGTGGCCTAGCATGTGGTCTATTTTGGAGTATGTACCATGTGCGCTGGAGAAGAATGTAAATCCCGCTGTATTTGGATGTAGTGTTCTGTATATGTCCATTAATTCCAAATCTTTTAATGTATTGTTGAGTGCCTTAGTTTCTTTATTGATTCTCTGCCTAGATGTTCTGTCTAATGATGATAGTGGTGTGTTGAAGTCCCCTGCTATAATTGTAGAGGAATTTATTTCTCCTCTTAGTTTTTCCCGAGTTTGCCGCATGTATTTTGAGGCACCTCGATTAGGTGCGTAAATGTTGATGATTGTTCTCTCTTCTTGAGAGATTACTCCTTTTACTAATTTGTAGTGTCCATCTTTGTCTCTTACAATAGTTTTGCATTTAAGGTCTATTTTGTCTGATATTAGAATAGCTACTCCTGCCTTTTCTTGGCTATTGTTAGCTTGTAAAATGATTTTCCAGCCATTCACTTTCAGCCTCCTTGAATCCCTGGGCCTAATGTGGGTTTCTTGTAGAGAGCATATAGATGGATCATATTTTCTTATCTATTCTGCCAATCTGTGTCTTTTCATTGGTGAATTTAATCCATTAACATCCAGTGTTATTACTCATAACGAATTTCTTACTTCAGTCATTTTTTCTTTGGGTTAATGTATGTCATAGTTTTTTGTTTCTCTTCTTGAGTTTTCAGTTGTTTTTAAACTCTCCTCCATCTCTCTCTCCTTTGTTTTTTCCTTTCAACTTGTAGAGATTCCTTTAGTATTTCTTGAAGTGCTGGTTTCTTCTTGACATACTCTCTTAATTGCTGTTTATCTGTGAATATTTTGAACTCTCCATCATTTTCGAATGCAAATTTTGCTGGAAAGTGAATTCGTGGCTGGAAGTTTTTTTCTTTTAGTGTTTTGACTATGTCATACCACTGTCTTCTTGCCTCCATGGTTTCAGCTGAGAAATCAGCACTTAATTTTATTGTGCTTCCCTTGTATGTGATGGTTCTCTTTTCTCTTGCTGCCTTGAGTATTTTCTCTTTGTCTTGAGCATTGGACATTTTGACAAGTATATGTGTTGGAGTTGGCCTGTTGAGATTTATACTATTTGGGGTGCACTGTGCTTCCTGGATCTGCACATCCATCTCTCTCAATATAGTTGGGAAGTTTTCAGCCATAACTTCCTTCAATACTCCTTCTTTTCCCTTTCCCTTCTCTTCTCCTTCTGGGATGCCCATAATGCGTATGTTTGTGCGTCTTGCATTATCGGTTAATTCCCCAAGACCATACTGGATTTTTTTATATCTTTTTGTCTATCTTTTCTACAATATCTTTGATTTCAACTGTATTGTTCTATATCACTAATTCTTTCCTCTGCCTGTTCAATTCCGCTGCCATGTGAGTCCAGCGTCTTTTTCATTTCTTGACTTGTGTCTTTATTCGCCATCATATCCATTACCTTTTTAGGTGTGTTAGCTATTTCTTCAGTATGTTCTCCCAGTGTCTTCTTTATATCCTTAATCTCTTCCTTCAGTTCTTTAAGTTGGTCCATGATATTTGTTTGGATAGCTTTGATTAGTTGTTCGATGTACTGCATTGCTTCCTGGTTTTTATTTTGTCCACTGGACTGGTCTCCATGTTTTCCAGTTTCTCAGAGTCATTTGTATTTTTCTTTTGCCCTCTGTTCATCATATTATCTTGATGGGTTTGTTCAGTTGATTAGGTTTTCTCTGTGCTCTAGAATTTTTTTTAGTTGTTTGTTCTGCGTTTGAGTTAAGTTTTCTCTTTGGCAGTTTTTCTTCTTATTTTAATTCCTTGCTTCTTTCTATGTTCCCTTGAAGGCAAAAGGTTAGGGCCAGGGGAATCAAAAGATGTAAGGAAGGAAGAAGGATAATAGAAATATTGATAAAAGTTAGAATAGGGGCAAAATGAGACTTAATGAGATGTATATTTAACTTGTGTAGGCAGTGTAGAGTACTAGGAAAAAATATGGAGTTCCTACAATGGACTGGGAAAACAAATGGAGGAATATATACATATACATATATATATATATATAGTGTTTTAGAAGGGTAGAATCATGAGGAGGGAGAGAAATAGTAGAGAAACCTCTGAAAGGAAAAAGTTAATACTAATAAAAAAAAAGAAAAAAGAAGAAGAAAACAAAATAGATGGGATAGAAATTGACACCCTTAAGTTGTGGGCCTATGAAAAAATGTTGTCTCTAAGAGCCACAACAGAAAACAGAAGGCAGAAACATGCAGGAAGGATAAGCGATAGTTTGTAATACAGAATCAATATATACAGCGAGTGGGAAATTACTGAAGTAGAAGCCCAGCAAAGAAGCGTCAAGCTGGCAGCACCTATTTAAAAAAAAATAGAAGGAAAAAGGAAAGGGGGAGGAAAATGGGAATAATAGCAATAGACCAGAAAGTAACAGAGAGAAACCAAAGATCCACACAGGCAAGCAGTCAAACAGAGCTAAGGGGGGTTAATGATTCCCCAGGGTCCACGTGGATCTTTCCTGCCTACTTGTGTTTATCAATGAATTTCCCCACAAGGTTCTATATGCAGGTCCTGAAGCAGCTTTTAGCTATTAAACTAAATTAAAAAGAATATATTTTTCATTTGTTGAGGTGACCTCACTTTTTTTTTTTTTTTTAGGCAAATGCAGGACCCAAAATAATTCCTCCTCTAGACCAACCCCCTTACGGAAGGGACCCTAGCTGGGCCCGTGGAAATTAATCAAGCACGTCCCACTTTCCGGACTCCCCATGTTAGCATAAGCTCTGATGTTAGTCAGTGATGAATGCTAAAGGTGGCGGATTCTGCCCCTTCTGGCGGCAAGCTCCAGCGTCACCGGGCTGCTCAGTAAATCAGTTTGAGTGCAGATTCACAGATTCGCATCTGCTCTCAGCCTAATGGTGCTTCAGGTCGGCTTATCTGCTCCCCAAAACTATGGGGCAGTGTAGGCAGCCAGATCAATGTCTAAAAATATAAAATACCCTTCCCTGTCTTCCAACCGAAACTTCCCTTTTTTGGGAAGTGTCCCTTCCTCCTGGCTCCACAGCGGCCCGGGTCTTATCCCTGGGTGGCTAGGGAAATCAGCTGCGTTTCCCGACCAAAATCCCCCCTCCGGTTCACTGGGTGCTGATTAGTTCGTTTGTTCTGTTCACACAAGGTCCAAGGGGAGCCAGGCAGCCAGATCCCCAGAAAATAAAACTTTTTCACCCCGCCCGCCCCTCCAAATGGCCGTTTTATTTTTTTTCCCTAACCGTGGGGCTCAGCCACCTGTGCCAACGGCCACCAGCAGCCTCAAAACTCACGAATCTGCACCGTTTGGTCCACGCCGCTGATCCGCGCAGGTAGATGTCCCAAGCTTCTCACTCCACACGTGCACAGCACAGACCCCCGGGCAGGACCCCATCCACAATCTGCCTTGCTCTGGGAGCTTGCAGTGTGCTCCCTCCTACACTAACGCCATCTTGGCCCCTCTCCTTCTCTGTTTATAATTTGACAGGTTTTTTTTGTTTGTTTGTTTGTTTTGTTTTGTTTTGTTTTTGTCTCATAACAAGAGGAATGTATATAATGGAAAAAAATGGCTTTTTCTCTCTGGGTGCTATGGGAGTATCTCTTTATAACTAATTTAAAAAATCTAATTATGTTGTGCCTTGGGATGGTTTTCTTCATGTTGCTTTGGATTAACTGAGCTTTACAGATAAATGTAGTTTTATACCCCTGAGTTGGGTATCTTCTGGCTGACTGGCAATTTTTGGACTCCTTGGATTTTCTGTCACATGGCAGAGAACATACATGACAATGTCTTCTCCTTTCTTCTCTGGGTTCTTTTGACATCTGGCTTCTGGCTGCTGTCTGTTGCTTCTTTCTCTGACTTTCACTCTTAAAAGTAAGTTTATAAAGAACCTCTGGATTAAAGCCCAACCTGACTTAGTTGTGCCACATTTTAGCTGATCTTGAAGAGATCTTATTTACAATGGGTGCACAACCACAAGACCAAGATCAAGAACATGTCCAAACTGCATGACCATCCTGTCCACCTCATGTATCACATAAATAGCCATAGAGAGGCAGAGAAGAGTCTCCAGCATGCAAGAATATACTATACATAAAGGAAGAACTGTTAAAATGATTTGTCTAGTATGAGATCTTGAAGAAATGGAAGGAAGATTACTACTTGAAGGGGTTGGCAGGCAAAACTAATAACCTTTTTTATTTTATTTTTAGACTTAATTACAAGCACTTGGATGAGAAGTGAGATTAAGTAAATAGATTTCCCTAAAGAAAGGTAGTATTGAGAGAAATCACTTAATATTGGTGGAGTAATATATATGGTTCTGGATTGTGTTTCTTTTTCTGTTTTAATGTGAGGGGATAAGTGGTAAAATAGATTGGAAAATTCTTTCTTTAAGAAGCCTCATGACCTAATCATCTAGATCTTTTTCTTGCATACACTGTTAATTTTCTTAAGCTTAAAGAGACAAAACTTGAACTTTATAATTTAATAAGTGTTTACTGAATTGCTTAATTTTAATTTTTTACCACATTTACAGTATCATTTTCTCTATCATCTATCTATCATCTATCTATCTATCTATCTATCTATCTATCTATCTATCTATTTATCATCTATCATCTATCTATCATCTATCATCTATCTGTGTATCCATCAATCCATTTTCTGTATACTTGAGTGTAGGTTGTATACATCATACTGCTTGAACACTCAATACTGCCATGGAATCCTTCTAAGAACAAGGGTATTCATTTATGCACTGAATGTGCAGTTGTTAAGTTCAATAAATTTAACATTAATATAAAATTTAGTCTACATTCTATTTTTTTCATATGTCCTGATAATGTCCCTTTGAGTCATTTCTCCACCCTTGCTAGGTTCCATCTAGGATCATGTATTGTATTTAATTGTCATTATTTCTTTAGTTGCTTTTTTTTTTCTTTTTAAATTGTGGTAACTTGTATACAACCTAAATTTTTCCATCTCAACCACTCTCAAGCATACCATTCAATGAGATAAATCACATTCACAATATTGCAGTACTGCTCACCATCTTTTAACCATATTCAGATATATAACTCAGTGCTGTTAATTACATTCAAAATGTGGTTTAACCATCACAACTAAACATTACAAAAACATTTCCGTCATCCCAAATGGAAACTCTCTACCAGTTAAGAATTACCTACCCATTCCCTACCCAAACATAGCCCCTCATAAACTTGTGGCAGTTTGATATAATTATGAATTCCAAACATAGATATTGGATTATGCTTGTAAACTGGTCTGTTCCTCTGGGCATGATTAAATTATGATTAGGGTTGATTGGGCCACTTCAGTAGGACATTAAGTCCCTGCCCCTTGGTGGGTGGGGACACAGAGATAAAACAACATGGCAGAGTAGAGGAGTGAGTTGAAGTTTTGAGTTGGAGTTCTGAAGCTGAGTTTTAATGCTGGAGCCCAGGGAAGTGAGCACACAGAGGATCTTCGTCATGAGGAAGGAGAGAAGGCCCTGGGAAGAGATGAGCTGTTCTCCTAATAGTCTACAGTTGGCCTTGTGGAAAGAAGGAAGCCTAAGCCTGGAGAGAGGCAAGGCCCAGGAAGAGAGGAACCCAAGAAGCCTGAATTCTTAGCAGATATGGGCCACTATCTTGTCCCAACACGTGGCAATGTATTTTGGTGAGGGAAGAAACTTATGCTTTATGGCCTGGTAACTGTAAGCTTCTACCCTAAATAAATACCCTTTATAAAAACCAACAGATTTCTGGTAGTTTGTATCAGCACCCCTTTGGCTGACTAATACACTACTGTATGAAATTGATTATTTTAAATATTTCATATCAGTGAGATCATCATACAATATTTGTCCATTTGTGTCTGGCTTATATCACCCAATATGATGTCTCCAAGGTTCATCATGCTGTTGCATTTGTCAGAACTTTATTCCTATTTAAAGCTGAATAACATTCCATTTTATGTGTATTCCACATTTTATTTATCCATTCATCGTTTTATGACCACCTGGGTTGAATCCAACCTTTGACAATTGTGAATAATGAGGCTATGATCATGGATGTGCAATATTAAGTATTGTGTAAATTAAGTATACACTTATTCCAAGGAACTGCCAACTGTCTTCCAAAACAGATGCACCATTTTATATTCCTACCAACAGTGAGCCTTTCTGATTCTCTACATCCTCTCCACCACTTGTAATTTTCTTTATTTTTAAAAAATATTAGCCCCTCTAGTGGGTGTGAAATGGTATCTCATTATGGTTTTGATTTGCATTTCCCTAAAGCAAATGATGCTCAGCATCTTTTCTAAAAAACACAAATCAATTTTATTAATACATATTAATAAAGCATAAATCCATCCAAAGTTCACAATCAATGGTACTTGGTGTAATCACAAATTTGTGTATTCATCATTTCAATCATTCTTAGAGCACTTTCATTATTACAATAATTAATAATAATAATAATAATAATAAAAAACAGAAACAACCAAAACTTATGACCTCTCAATCTCTCTATGCTTCCCCTGCCATACACACCTGCTATTCTTTTACCTTTTCTCTAGTATATTTCTATTTTGTATAAACAGTATTATAAAAGCAATATCACACATATTCGTGATTTACATGAGGTTTTACTATCTTATACAATCTCATGTTACAGTTTTTTGCTTTACTTTTTATAATATACATAACCTTAGACTTTCCTTTTTAACCACTGCCTTAGCAGTTACAAACACCATAATATTCTGTCATCATTACTATTCATTTCCAAAGATTTACAAACATCCTTTCTACTAATTCTGCACAGATTAACACTCAGCTTTCCATTCTTTACCCTCCTTCTATTTTATGGTGATGTATATTCTAATTATTAACTCCATGAATTTACACAATATATTTAGTTCATAATATCACAATCATACAATATTTGTCCTTTTGTGTCTGTATTGCTTCACTCAACATAATGTCCTCCAGCTTCATCCATGTTGTCATATGCTTCACAAATTCATTTCTTCTGACTGCTGCATAATATTCTATCATGTGTATACACCACAATTTGTTTATCCATTCATCAGTTGATGGACACATGGGTTGTTTCCAACTTTTAGCAATCATAAATGACATTGCTAAGAACATCATTGTGCAGATGTCTGTTTGTGTCTCTGGTCTCAGTTCTTTCTGGGCATATCCCTAGTATTGGTATTGCCTGGTCACATGGCAAGTCTAATTTCAACTGCCTTAGGAAATGCCAAAAAGTCTCCACATTGGTGTACCATTCTACATTCCTAACAACAGTGAATAAGCATTCCTATTTCTCCACATCCTCTTCAACATTTACAAATTTCCAACTTTTTAATAGCGGCCAGTCTAATAGGTGTGAAATGATATTTCATTGTAGTTTTGATTTGCTTTTCCCAAATTGCTAGTGATGTTGAGCATTTTCTCATGTGTTTCATTGGCATTTATATTTTTTCTTTGGACAACTGTCTTTTCAAGTCTTTTACCCATTTTAAAATCAGATAGTTTGTCTTTTTATTGTTGAGTTGTATGATCTCTTTGTATATAATGAATATTAAACCCTGATCGGATACGTGATTGCCAAATATTTTCTCCCATTGATTCAGCTGCCTTCCTATCATTTAGACAAAGTCCTTTGAGAATCAAAGGTTTTTAAATTTGAAGAGGTTCCATTTATGTATTTTTTCTTTTGTTGCTCATGGTTTGGGTGTAAGGTTTAAGAAACTACAACATACCACAAGTTCTTGAAGATGTTTTTCTACATTTTCTTCTAGGAGTTTTATGGTTTTGGTTTTTATATTTAGCTCCTTCATCCATTTTGAGTTAATTTTTGTATAAGATGTGAGAAACTGGTCTTCTTTGTTTCTTCTGGATATGGCTCTTCAGTTCTGCTATCACCATTTGTTAAATAGACTGATTTGACCCATCTGGAAGGACTGACCGCTTTGTAAAAAATCACTTGACTATAGATGTGAGGGTCTATTTTGGAGTTCTTGATTCAATTCCATTGGTCACTCTATGTCAGTATCATGCTGTTTTTTTACCACTGTAGGTAAGTAATAAGCTTTAAAGCCCAGAAGTGAGAGTCCTCCCACAGCATTGTTTTTTTTTTAAAGATCTTTTTGGCAATTCAGTGCCCCTTACCCTTCCAAATGAATTTTATGATTGGTTATTCCTTTTCTGCAAAAAAAAAAAAAAAAAAAAAAAAAACGCTGTTGGGATTTTCATTGGGATTGCACAGAATCTGTAAAGCACTTTGGGTGGTATTGACATCTTAACTATATTTAGTCTTTCAATCCATGAACGCAGAATGTACTTTCGTTTATTTAAGCTTCTCAGTTTCTTTTAGCAATGTTTTGTAGTTTTCTGAATACAGGTCCTTGGTTAATTTATGCCTGAATATTTGATTGTTTTAGTTGCTATTATAAATTGATTTTTTCCCCTGATTTCTTCCTCAGATTGCACATCAGTACTGTATAGAAACTCTATTGATTTTTGCACATTAATCTTTTATTCTGCCACTTTACTGAAATTGTCTATTTGATCTAGTAGCTTTGTTATGGATTTTTAAGAGATTCTAGACACAGGATCATATCAGCAGTGAACAGTGGAATTTTTGCTTCTTCCTTTCCTACTTGGGTGCCTTTTATTTCTTTATCTGGCCTAATTGCCGTAGCTAGAACCTTTAGCACAATACTGAATAACAATGGTGAAAATGGGCATCCTTGTCTTGTCCCTGATCTCCTTGGGAAAGCTTGCAGTCTTTATCCATTGAGTATAAAGCTAGCTCTAGGTTTTTCATATATGCACTTTACCATATTGAGAAAGCTTCCTTCTACTACTCTATTTTGGAGTGCTTTTGTCAAGAAAGGGTGTTGTACTTTGTCAAATGCCTTTTCTGCATCAATGAAAGGGTCATGTGATTTGTCTTCAATTTATCATTGTGGTTTATTACATTAATTGATTTTCTTGTGTTGAAGCACCTGCATACCTGGGATAAAACCCTCTTGATTGTGGTGTATAATTTTTTAATGTGCTTTTGGATTTTATTTGCAAGTATTTTGTTGAGGATTTTTGCTTCTATATTCATTAGAAATATTGGCTTATAATTTTCTTTTCTTCCTTTATTTATTTTTTTTTTTGTAGTATCTTTATCTGGTTTTGGTATTAGGGTGGTGTTGGCTCCATAGAAAGAGTTTGGTAGCATTCTTTCCTATTCAAGTTTTTGGAAGAGCTTGAGAAAATTCCATATTAGATCATCTTTAAATGATTAGTAGGATTCACCTCTGAAGCCATCTGGTCCTAGGCTTTTCATCTTTTTTTTTTTTTAATTTTTTAATTTATTTATTCATTTATCCCCCCCTTGCTGCTTGTGCTTGCTGGGTCAGCTAACCACGCCATGCGGGCAGACTTGCCTTCACCAGGAGGCCCCGGGAACCGAACCCGGGGCCTCCCATATGGTAAACGGGAGCCCTACTGATTGAGCCACAGCCGCTTCCCTAGGCTTTTCATCTTTGAGAGGTTTTTGATGACTGTTGCAATCTCTTCACTTGTGATTGGTTTGTTGAGGTCTTCTATGTCTTCTAAGGTAGTGTAGGTGGTTGTGTGTTTCTAGGAATTTTTCCATCTCCTCTACAGTGTAGAATTTTGTCATAGAGTTATGCATATTATTCTCTTATGAACTCTCTTATTTCTGGTGGGGTCACTGGTAATCTCCCCCCTCCCATTTCTGATTTTATTTACTTGTGTCTTATCTCTTTTTGTTTCATCAGTCTAGCTAAAGGTTTGTTGAATTTGTTGATGTCCTCAGAGAACCAACTTTTGGTTTTGTTCATTCTTTCTATTGTTTTATTTGTTCTAAATTTCATTTATTACATCTCTACTATTTATTATTTCTTTCCTTCTACTTGGTTTTGATTGGTTTGTTGCTCTTTTTTCTAGTTCCCCCAGGGGTCCAGTTAGATATTCAATTTTAGCTCTTTCTTTTTTTGTTAATGTAAGCATTGAGGGCTATTAATTTCCCTCTCAACACTATCTTTGCCTTGTCCCATAGGTTTTGATATATTGTGCTTTATTTTCATTTGTCTCAAGATATTTCCTGAATTCTCTTACAATTTCTTCCTCGACCCACTGATTATTTAAGAGTGTGTTTTTAAATCTCCATATATTTAGAATTTTCCTCTTTTCTGTCCATTATTGATTTCCAGCTTCATTCTGTTATGATCAGAGAAAGTGTTTTGTATAATTACAATCTTTTTAAATTTGTTGAGACTTGCCTTGTGACCCAACATATGGTCTATTTTGGAGAAGGATATATGGGCAATTGAAAAGAAAGCATGTCCTCCTGCATTGGGGTGCAATGCTCTATAGATGACTGTTAGGTCTAGTTCATTCATTATATTATCCAAATTCTCTGTTTCTTTAATTCTCTCTCTAGATGTTCTATCCAATTCTTAGAGTGGTTTATTGAAGTTTCCAAACTATATTATTGTAAGGTCATCTATTTCTTACTTCAGGTTTGCCAGTGTGTGCCTAATGAATACTGGGGCTCTCAGGTTAGATGCATAAATATTTAGTATATTATTTCTTCTTGGTGAATTGCACATTTTATTAATATATAAAATGATGTTCTTCATCCCTTATAACATTTAAAATCCATTTTGAAATCCATTTTGAAATCCATTTAAAATCCATTTTGTCCCATATTAGTATTTCTCCTCCAGCTCTTTTTGTTTACTATTTGTATGGAGTATATTTTTCCAAACTTTCACTTTTAACTTGGTTGTATCCTATGTCTTAGTGGGTTTCTTGTGGTCAACATATAGATAGCTCATATTTTTTTAACCATTCTATCAGTCTATGTCTTTTGATTGGGGAGTTCAAGCCACTAACATTAAATGTTATTTCTGTAAATGCATTCCTTACTTCATTAATTTTGTTCTTTGCCTCTCTCTTGTCATACTGTTCTATTGTATGTATTCTTACCCTTTAGTTTACCCTTCCCAATAATCTTTCATTTGTACACTCTTCTCAAAATCTCTCACCCTCATTATTTCCTTTCAGGCTGCAGCATTCCCATTAGTATCTCTTGTAATTCTGGTCTTTGGGCAACATACTCTATCAGTTTTTATTTGTCTGTGAAAACTTTGAACTCATCCTCATTTCCAAAGGACAATTTTGCTTGATACAGAATTATTGGCTGACAATTTTTCTCTTTCAGTACCTTAAATACATCATATCACTTTCTTCTCACCTTTGTGGTTTCTGATGAGAGGTCAACACTTATTCTTATTGAGTTTCCCTTGTATGTTAGGCTTCGCTTTTCTCTTGCTGCTTTCAGAATCGTTTCTTTAACTCTGATATTTGTCATTCTGAATAGTAGGCATCTTAGGGTAGATCAATTCACCTATATTCTCTTGGAGTGTGTTATCCTTCTTGGATATTGATATTTATGTTGTTCATAAGGTTTTGGAAGTTTTCAGTTATTATTTCCTGAAATATTCTTTCTGCTTCTTTTCCATTATCTTCTCTTGGGACAATGATAATATGAATATTTATACATTTTGAATTGTCATTCAATTCCCTGCGATTCTCTTCCATTTTTTTCCATTCTCTTCTCTTTCCATTCTGTTTTTTCAAGTTTTGATGTTCTATCTTCAAAATCACTAATTTTGTCCTCAAGCAATTCAAATATCCTCTTATGTGTCGCTAATATATTTTTTCTTAAAATACCAGGGACAGGGGGTTTAACCTGGGAAGCCAGCACTCCACCACTGAGTCACCTTGGTTTCCCAAAGTTAGTTTGTTCATTTGTTTTGCTTGTGGATTTTTCTTTCTTCAGAGGCACCAGGAACTGAACCTGGGACCTACCATGTGGGAGGTGGGGTGTTACAACTTGAGCCACATCTGCTGCCCCTCTAATGAATTTTTAAAAACATACTTAGATTACATAAATGTTACCTAAAAAATATAGGACATTCCCAAGTGTGCTGCTCCCTACCCATCCCACACTTTCCCACATTAACAACCTACTTCATTAGTGTGATATATTTTTTACAGTTGATGAACATATATTGGAGCATTGCCACTAAGTTTATATTATAGGTTATATTATAGTTTAAACTCTCTCTTGCACAATTTTGTAAGTTATGACAAGATATATAATGACCTGTATCAGTCATGGCAACATCATTCAGGACAATTCCAATGTCCTGAAAATGCCCCCATATTACACCTATTTTTCCCCTCTTAGTCTCCTTAGAATGTCTGGTGGCCATGACCTCCACATCAATGATAAAATTTCTTCCATTGCTGAATAACAGTAAGTCTATAGTAGAATAACAGCAAGTCTACTCTAGTTCATCGTTCATTCCCCAATCCTGAAGATTCTGGGATGGTGATGACCACTTCACCTCTAATTCAGAGGGGTGTATTAGTAAGCCAAAGGGGTGCTAATGTGAAATACCAAAAATCGGTTGGTTTTTATAAAGGGTATTTATTTGGGTAGAAGTCCACAGATACCAGGCCATAAAGCGTTAAGTTTCTTCTCTCACTAAAGTCCATTGCCACGTGTTGGAGCAAGATAGCTGCCAATGTTTGCCAAGGTTCAGGCTTCTTGGGTTCCTCTCTTCCCAGGGCTGTGCTTCTCTCCAGGCTTAGCTCTTCTGATTCCTCCACAAGGTCAGCTGTAGACTATCAGGCAAATGGCTCACTTCTCTTCTCCTGTGTCCTTCTCTCCAACATAAAAACTCCAATATCAAAACTGATTCTCAAAAACTGCTGTAACTCTGCTCTTTTTTTTTTTCAATCTATCATAGTTATTGTAAATATTTTGACTGACACTGCTGATATAAGTATATATACATTCACTTGTCCAGGTATCTATTTGACAATATATCTTTAAAGTTATAATCATGAATATGAAAATATCCATCCCAAAAATGTTCTTTGTGATGCCTTTTATATTTTCTTTCCCCACTGAACAAGAGGTGGGGCTCAATGCCCTAGTGTTGTGGCCCAGTCAATGCCCTAATCATAACTTAATCATGCCCATATTAACATATCAGTTTACAAGCATAATCCAATTATATTTTTGGAATTCATAATTACATCAAATTCCCCAACAGCTACAGGGTACTTATATCCCATGGGACAGTTGGATGGGACTATATTGCTTGAAGTTGTACATTTTCTCTGTTCCTTGGAATGGTCACTGTCCATCATCATTTCCTTGTTAATTGTCCTGGGTGAGTCCAATGAACTAGAGAGTAGGTGTTACCACTCTGTTGAGATTCAGGGTCCAACTGGCACATGGAAAGCCCAAAGATTTAAGTCTTTTGGACATAAACCTATCAACTCTAGTACTAACTTAAGTTCAAATATAAGAGACAGAAGAGTCATGTGTTATTTAAAAGCCAATTTATTATTTCAAATTCTATTTTTTTGCATTTTGTCACTTTTAAAACTATCATTTTTATTTAGTTTTCTTATTATTTTTTTGGTTATTTTGTTGGCTTCATTTTTTTTAGAAGTTTTGGGTCACAGAAGGGTTATAACTGTGACAGGGAAGAATCATTGGTGTGGGGTGTCAGTGATGGGGGATACATGGGAAGAAGTGTACCTGGGACATACCTATAAGGCATATGAAAGATTTCAAGTGTTCACGTGGCATTGTCATGATGGGTGCATATTCAAAAAGTAACTGAAAGAATATCTAATTTCAATCTTGGGGTATTCTGCCACATTCTCTAATGGGAAAACAAGAACCCTCCGAGTTCATAGGCAGTGAATAATGAAGGAAGATGAACAATGGACAGGCCCTTGATATTGATGAATCTTTTATTTTGAAACTGAAACTTATCCTAGTATTATAGATTGCCTAAGAGTTACCCCCTGACAGCTTACTTGTTGCTCAAATGTGGCCTCTCTCTAAGCCAAACGCAGCTTATAAATGCATCACCTTCCCTCTGGTGTGGCACATGACTCACAGGGATAAGCTTCTCTGTCACTGAGGGATTACTGCCAAGCACCAACTAGCAATGCAACTGGAAAAAGACCTTGACCAAAAGGGAGTAAGTGTAAAGACAACTAAGGTTATATGGCTGAAAGTTCACAGTGAGTTAGGAGGTCATTCCAGCAAGATTTCATTGACTGCCACAGGGAATATTGCCTCAAATAATGGGACTTATGAGGACTCTGGAGACATCCAGACACTATAGGAAGGGCTGAAAGCTCAGGACTTGGGCACCCCTTGGATCCAACTGTAGAATTTATGTTCCCCGGTGTGACAGAGTTGGACTCAGTTGTAGTTTCTCTAATATATTTTTTAATATATATTTTTTTAATTTTTAAAATTATACTTAGATTACATAAATGTTACACAAAAATTATAGGGATTCCTATATGCCCTACTTCCCACACATCCCACAACCTCCCTATAAACATCCTTCATTAGTGTGGCACATCACCTGCAATAATTATACACATCCTGGGGCTTTGCCATTAAGCAGGGACCATAGTTCACATTGTAGACCACACTCTCTTCCCAAAGTTCTACATGTTATATGATGGTATAAAATAGCTTGTATAAACCATTGCAATGTCACTCAGGACAATTCCCAAGTCCTGAAAAAGCCCCTATATTACAACTGCTTTCCCTCTTTCTGCCCCAGAACATCCAGTGGCCACTGGCTCAACATTAATGTTGTAATTTCTTCCATTGCATGAATCCCAATGTGTCTATAACAGAATACCAGTAAGTCCAATCTAATCCATAGCTCTTCCCCCAATCTTGAGGAGTCTGGGATGGTGATGTCCACTCCACCTCCAATTGAGAGGGGGCTTATATCCCATGGAAAAGATGGAGGGATTATCCTGCCTGTAGCTGCAGACACTCCATTCCCTGGGATGGCCATTGTCCATCATAATCTCTCTGCCAGGTGTCCTGGGTGAGCCCATTGAGCTGTAGAGTAGGAGTTGCAACTCCACCGAGATTCCAGGCCCAGCTGGCACATGGACAGCCCAAAGACTCCAGTCTCTGGATGTACACCTACAAATGCCAACACCACATATAGGTTTGAATAGAAGGGACAGATGAAACATGCGCAGGGAAGACATATTTCAGTCCAACTCTGTCACTCTCAGGAGCACAGATTCCAAAGTAGGGCCCACTGATAAGGCACCAAACTCTGGAGCTATCCACCCTGACATAGGACCTGGGTGTCTCCAGAACCCTCAGGAGCCCCCCTATTTGCAGTGATAACACTTTGGAAGCCTATGAGGTCCTACTGAGATGTGCATAAGCATTACCTCTGGGATGCTCTCCCAACTCACTTTGAAGTCTCTTTGCCATATGAACTTATTTGTCTTTACCTTTTCCCCCTTTTATTCGAGGTCTTTTTCCAATTGTATTGCCAGTTGGCACTTAATAGTAATCCCTTAGTGCCAGGGAGGCTCAACCCTGGGATTCATGTCCCACACTGGGAGGAAGCTAATGCATTCATATGCTGAGTTTGGCTTAGAAAGAGGCCACATTTGAGTCTCTCAGGAGGCAACTCTAATATATTTTAATCTCACTCATCATGTCTTGCATTCCTTTGGAGACTTTCAAATAGTTCTTTATGTTCATCGAGTGTCTTCTTAATATCCTTTATTTCTTTAGTCATATTTTCTTTAAATTCTTTGAACTGATTTAAGAGAGTTTTGTGATTATAACTGATTAATTTTCTTAAATATTTATCCCTTCAGGATATTTGCTTTGTTCCTTTGGCTGGGCGATCCTGTCCTGTTTCCTAGTATGGCCTGTATTTTTTGCTGGTGTCAAGACATGTGAATATATTTGTGAATTTACTTTCTTTTGTTGCTTGAGCTTTGGGCATATGTACAAGAAAACATTACCTAACATAAGTTCCTGAAGGTGTTTCCCTATGTTTTCTTCTGGGTGCCTTATAGTTCTGGATTTTTTATTTAAGCCTTTGAACCATTTTGAGTTTTCTTTCTTTTTATTATTATTATTTTTTTGTATATGGTGTGACAAAGGACTCCACCTTCATTCTTTTGCATGTAGATATTGAGTTTTTCCAACACCATTTGTTAAAGACTTTTCTTTCCCGATTTATTGTACTTGGCACACTTGTAAAAAATCAGATGGTCATAAATGTGATTTCTGAACTTTCAGTTTGATTCAGTTGGGCTATATGACTCTCCTTGTGCCTGTACCATGCCCTTTTTTTTTTATCTTTGTTTGTTTGTTCATTTGTTTTTTTACTATGGCTTTATAGTGAGTTTCAAGAGTGGGAAATGTGAGTCCTCCAACTTTGTTCTTCTTTTTCAAGATGGTTTTGGCAGTTTGGTGCTCATTATTCTTCCATATAAGTTTGATGACTGGCTTTTCCATTTCTGTAAAGAAGGCTTTTGAAATTTTGATTGCAATTGCATTGAATGTGTCAATTGCTTTGGGTAGAGTTGATATTTTAATATTTAATCTTCAAATCCATGAATATGGTATATCTTTTCATTTATGTCATTCTGTGATTAATTTTAGCAATATTTTGTATTTCTCTGTGTACAAGTCCTTTACATCTTTAGTTAGATTTATTCCTAGATACTTGATTTTTTTACTTGTTATTTTAAGTGGATTTTATTCATTTCATTTTTCATTAAAGATTTATTTATTTATTTATTTGTTTATTTATTTATTACCTCCCCTAATGACTCCCTCATCTGTCTGTCCATTGTCTGCTCATCTTCTTTAGGAGGCACTGGTATCCAAACCTGGGACCTCCCATGTGGAAGCTGAGTGCCCACCTGCTTGTGCCACTTCCATTCCCTACTGGTTGCATCATCTGCTGTTTGTGGTCTCTGCTGGTTGCAGTGTCTGCTAGTTGCAGCATCTGCTCATTGTGACATCTGCTCTTTGCAGCATCTGCTGGTTGTAGTGTCTTGGTGGTTGCAGCATCTTGCTGGTTGTGGCATCATGCTGGTTTCAGTGTCTGCTCATTGCAGTATCTGCACATAATTTTTAGGAGGCACCATAAACTGAATCCGGGACTTGCCATGTGGAAGGGGAGTGCCAAAGTGCTTGAGCTACATCTCCTTCCTATATTTCCTTTTCTGATTGGACATTGCTAGTGTATAGAAACACTACTGATTTTAGGTGTTGATCCTGTATTCTGCCAAGGTAAATTAATTTATTAGCTGTAATAGCTTTATTGTGGATTTTAGTGGATTTTCTTTATATAGAATAAGGCCATATTCAAATGGGGAAAGTTTTACTTCTTACTTTTCATTTTGTATTATAAATGGTGAAAGTGGGCATCCTTGTCTTGTTCCTGATCTTAGAGGAAAAGTATTCAGTCATTAAGTGGTCTACCTTTTCACCTTCTTGGCAAAATTCTTTCAATCATAAAAGTGTGTAGGTTTGAGGAGTTCCCATTTATCCATATTTTCTTTAATTGCTCTTGCTTTTGGTGTAAGGTTTAAGAATCCCCAACTACCACCAGGTCTTCTAAGAGCTTTATGGTTGTAGATCTTATAGTTAGGTCTTTCATCCACTTTGAGTTAATTTTTGTATAAGGTGTGAGATAGGGGTCCTCTTTCTTTCTTTTGGCTATGAGTATCCAGTTTTCCCAGCACCATTTGTTGAATAGACTGTCTGCCCCAGCTGGGTGGGTTTGACAGCCTTGTCAAAAATCACTTTACCATAGATGTGAGTGTCTGTTTTTAAACCATCAATTCTATTTCATTGGTCTATGTGTATGTCTTTATGCCAGTACCATGCTTTTTATACAAACTAACTAGGTAATATGATTTAAAGTCTGGAAGTGAGAGTCCTCTTTCCTTTTTGCTTTTTTTTTTAAGGATTATTTATTTCTTCTCCCCTCATTGTTTGTGCTCTCTGTCTGCTCTCTGTGCTTCTTCACTCTGTGTTCTCTGTGTCCTCATCTTCTTTTAGAAAGCACTGGAAACTGAACCCATGACTGCCCATGATGGAGGGAGGCACCCAATTGCTTTAGCCACATCTGCTCCCTCCTTGTTTTGTCTCTCATTGTGTTTTCTTGTTGTGTCTCTTCATAGCATTGTCTCATTTCATTAGCTCACTGTGAAAAACCATCATATCAGCTTGCTGTCTTGCTTTTCTCTTTTAGGAGGCATTGGGAACTGAACCTGGGACCTTCCATGTGGTAGGCAGGTGCTCAACTACTTGAGCCACATCTGCTCCCTGCTCTTCCGTTTAAAACTGTTTCTGGCTATTTGGGTGTCCTTACCCTTCCAAAAATTTTTGATAATTGTGTTTTCCATTTCTTTTTAAAATGCTGGTGGAATTTTTATCACGATTGCATTGAATCTGTATATCAATGTGAGTAGAATTCACATCTTAACTATACTTAGTCTTCCAATCCAAAAGCATGGAATATTCTTCCATTTATTTAGGTCTTTTAAAATTTCTTTTAGCAATGCATTGTAGTTTTCAAAATACAATTGTTTCATATCCTTGGTTAAGTTTAATCCCAAATATTTGATGTTACTAGTTGATATTGCAAATGCAATATTTTACCTAAATTCATCCTTAGACTGCATATTACCCGTGTATAGAAACACTACTGATTTTTGTGTATTAATCTTGTATCTACCACTATGCTGAAATGGTTTATTAGCTCTAGCTGTTTTGTTGTAGATTTTTTGGGACTTTCTAAGTACAGGATCCTATCATTGGTGAAGAGTGAAAGTTGTATTTCTTCCTTTCTGCTTTGGATGTCTTTTAGTTCTTTTTATTGCCTGATTGTTCTAGCTAGAACCTTTAGCAGTATATTGAACAGCAGTGGTGACAATAGGCATCCCTCTCTTATTCTGATATCAACAGGAAAGTTTTCATTCTTTCAACATTGAGGACAATGTTAGCTGTGCGCCTTTCATATATGGCCTTTATCATATTGATAAAGTTTTCTTCAATTCCTATCTTTGTAGTGTTTTTAATCAAGAAAGGATGCTGCATTTTGTCAAATGCCTTTTCTGCATCTATCAATACGATCATGTTATTTTTCTTCTTTCATTTATTATTGTGTTGTATTACTCTGATTGAATTTTTTTTTAATTGAACCACCCTTGAATGCCTAGTATAAAACACACTTGATCACGTGGAATAATTCTTTTAATGTGCTGATGGATTCGATTAGCAAGTATTTTGTTGAGGATTTTTACATTCATATTCATTATGGAAATGGGTCTGTAGTTTTCTTTTTTCAGTAATACCTTTATCTGGCTTTGGTTTTAGGGTGATATTGGCTTCATAAAATGAGTTTGTTAGCATTCCTTCTTGCTCAATTTCTTGTAAGAGTTTGCATAATAGTATTAAATCTTTTTTGAATGCTTGGTAGAACTCACTTTGGAAACCATTTAGTCCTGGGAATTTCATTTTGGGGAGTGATTTGATGCCTGTTTCATTCTCTTTACTTGTGATTGGTTGTTGTGGTCTTCAATTTCTTCTAGGGTCAGTGTAGGTTATTCATATGTTTCTCAGGACCCACCATTTCCACAGGCTTGCCCAAGTGCCCTTTTCTTGGTTCCACCCTCATCAAGCATCTGGGTGTCCACCAAGCTCTATGCCTTCTCCAAAAGCATTGGGGTGGTTGCTACACTTTACCTAATCTTTGGGTTAGAGTCTTAATCCCCTTAGTACAGAGAAGTGATGACAACATTCTCCCTAACCTTTGGCATACAGGCCCCATTTACTCAGAGCAAAGAATTGGTGACCTGGCCTTCCCTAATCCTTGGGGGACTGGCCTTCCCCTCTCAGACCTATGGAGCATGGACCTCAACCTCCCTAATACTTGGGGAATGTACTGTACCCTCTCTGTACTCTGGTGCAGCAAAACTCTCCCTGAACATCAGGTCATAAAACCCACCCTCTTCAATTGCCAGGGAAAACTCACCCTCTCTGTGCACATGGATGGGGTTCCTCTCTTGGCCAAATGTGAAGTCTTAATTCCAGATCTCAGCTTCCATGATCTTCCTCTTAAAGCTGTTTCTCCTTCAATCTCTCCCTTCCATATCCCTTTTAGTCCAAACTGACAGTGGTTTTGTTCATACAATGCTCTCAAAAAGCTTGTTCGTTTAGCATACAAGATACAGGGGTCCAAGACATCATACAGTAAGATTTTCCCCAAATCTTACCCAGATAATTGCAACTTCAATCGTGATTTACAAGTTCCAAGTTTAGTTAAGTCTCCAAATAAGGCTCTATCATCTGGGGACTTGATTTCCAGAGGCTTGGAATTTCTAGAATAAGTTTATTTTTCTTTGTGCACAACAGGTCAGTTTTCAGCTTATCTCCCTCTGTAGGCTTCTATAAGCTGCAAGGAGAGGCCAAGCTGCATTCTCTGGGTTTACTTTGGAAAGTTCTTCAGCTAAATGCTGAGGCTTGGCATTTTCATATTCTGCCTTCCACAAAGCATCACGAGTCAATCTTGCTAAGTTCTCTGCAACTTTAAAACAGAGATTGCTTTTCAACCAGTTTCCAATAATAGTTTCATTTACTTTTAAGACATCATAAAAAGTCTCTTTAGCATTCATATTCCTATCAAGAGTCTCTGCAAAACAATCTGGGCCTTTTCTATCAAGCATCTCTCAATTCCTTCAAAAAATACCCATTACCCATTTATAAAACCATTTCTGCATTTTGGTAATTTTAAAGCAGTTCCCCACTCTCCAGTACCAAATTCTGTATTAGTCAGCCAAGGGGGTGCTGATGCAAAATACCAAGAATCTGTTAGCTTTTATAAAGGGTATTTATTTGGTGTAGAAGCTTACAGTTTCCATGCCAAAAAGCATGTTACTTCCTTCACGAAAGCCTTTTGGCATATGTTGGAGCAAGATAGCTCCCAACTTTAAGCTTTCCTCTTCCTCTTAAGGTTTCATTCCCAGCTTCGTCCAATATCAGCTGTAGGCTGGGATAAGTCTTGTTTCTCTCCCAGGGCTCATTTCTATCTGGACTCAGATGCCCTCTTCTCTCAAGAAGGTCAGCTGTAGACTATCAGGCTCTCTAGGCTTTGTCTTACTCCCTAGTGCCCGATTCTCTCTGGGTTCAGCTGCTCTGCTCTCTCCCATGTGTTTACTTCCCAGGTTCCAGCTCAAAAGTCCAACCTCCCTTCTCTGTAGTGTGGTTTCTCTGTGAGTCCGCACTCACCAAGGAGGTGGGTACTCAATGTCCTACTGATGTGGCCCAATCAAAGCCTTAATCATTATTTAATCAAGTAAAATTGAAACCTCTGTATCCAATATAATCTAATATATGCACAAAAGTGCAGACCAGTTTATAAACATAATCCAATATCTATTTTTGCAATTCATAAACAATATTAACTGCTACAATGTCTTTTAGGTTTAGTACTTTTATCATCTTAATCATGTTCTCTTTTTCTTTATTGATCCTTTGCCCAGATGTTCTTTCTAATGCTGAGAGTGGTGTATTAGAGTTTCCAACTATTATTGTAGAGGCATCTATTTTTCCCATCAGTTTTGCCAGTGTTTGCCTCATGTAAATTGGGGCATCCTGGTTATATTCATATATATTTATGATTCTTATTGCTTTCTGGTGAATTTCCACTTTTATTAATATGTAATGTCCTTTCTTGTCTTTAATATCAGTTTTGCTTTTAAAGTCTATTTCATCTCATATAAATATAGCTACTCCTTTTTATTTTTCATTTTTTGGTTACTGCCTGCATGGAATATCTTTTCCCAGGTTTTCAACTTTTAATCTATCGGCATCTTTGTTCTAAAGTGAGTCTCATGTAGACAGTATATAGATGGCTCATATTTTCTTGTTTATTCTGCCAGTCTGTATCTTCTCCCCAAGATGGCTCCCTCATATGTCTGCTCACTCTGCCTGCTCATTGTCTGCTCTTTGTCTCTGCTTATTGTGCCTGCACATTTTCTCTGGTCAATGTGTGTGCTCATTTTGTCTCCTTGTTGTCTCTGTTTTTTTTGTCCACACATTATATGCTCATTGTGTCCATTTGTTGTCTGCTCTTCTCTAGCAAGCATAACCTGGGACCTCCTATGTTGTGGGCAGGTCCCTAACTGCTTGAGCCACATCATTTCCTTGCTTGTTGTTTCTGATCATTGTGTCTGCCTGTTCATCAGCTTGTTGTTTCAACTCATTGCATTAGCTCATTTCATCAGTTCACTGCATGTTTGTCTTCTATCAGAGACAGAGGGAACCAAACCCAGAACCTCCCATGTGGCAGGTGGGTGCCCAACCGACTAAGTCACATCTGCTCCCTCCAATGTGTCTTTTGATTGGGAAGTTTAATCCATTAACATTCAATTTTATTACTATAAAGGTAGTTCTTCAAGCATTTTGACCTTTGGGATTTATTTGTCATATTTTATTTTCACCACTGTTTTTACACTTTTAGTTTCTTTTGCTGATATAATCTTAATTTCAGACCCTCTTCCAAGTCTCCCTCTCCTGTCTTTTCTTTTCAGGCTATAACACTCCTTTTAATATTTTCTGCAAAGCAGTTCTCTTGGTTACAAACTCTCTCAGTTTCTGTTTATTTGTGAATACTCTAAGCTCGCCCTCATTTTTGAAAGACAATCTTGCCAGATATGAGATTCTTGGCTAGCAGTTTCTCTCTAGCAGTATCTTAAATATATCATACTACAGCCTTCTTGCCTCCATGGTTTCTGATGAAAAATCAGCACTTTTCTCTTGCTACTCACAGAATTCTATCTTTGTCTTTGGCATTTGACATTCTGATTAGTAAATGTTTCAGAGTGGGTCTATTCGAATTTATTTGGAAGGGAGTAGTGTGCTTCTTGGACTCAGATATCTATGTCCTTCAATAGTGTTGGGGAATTTTCTACAATTATTTCTTCAAATATTCCTTCTTCCTCTTTTCCCTTCTCTTCTCATTCTGGGACAGCTATGACATGTATGTTTTTTCCTGTTGTTTAGTTTCCTGGAACCCTACTCACTTTTTCCATTCTTTTCTTTATATGTTGTTTTGTATGTTCACTTTTGGAGGCCATGTCTTCAAGCTCACAAATTATTTTTTTCCACCTTGTCAAATATGCTGTTTTATTCCTCCAAAGTATTTTTAATTTCATTCATTGTGCCTTTCATTCCCATAGAATCTGCTATTTTTCTGTGTATGCTTTCAAATTATTTTGTACACACCATCTTTTTTTTTTTTTTCTTTTTTGAAGGTTCCAGGGATTGAACCCAGTGAACTCAAGACCTTGTATATGGGAAGCAGGTATTCATTAACTGAGGAAGACCCTTTCCACAATGAGAGTTATTTTTAAATTTATTTGTGTGTTTGTTTTGCTTTTAGGAGGTACTGGGCATTGAACATGGGACCTCATACATGTGAAGCAGGTGCTTAATCACTTGAGTTACATCTGCTCCCCCAATTATCTTCTAAATATCTTTAAACTCTTTAGCCATCTCATTGAATTTATTAAGGAGATCTGTTTGAACATCTATGATTAGTTGTCTCCTCTACTTTATGTCATCTGGGGGCTTATCTTGTTCCTTTGACTGGGCCATATCTTCCTCTTCTTGGTATGGATGATAATTTTTTGTCCACCATCATCCTTTTTTAGTTGTCCTGGGTGAGTCCAATGAACTGGACAATTGGTGTTGCAACTCTGCTGAGATTCAGAGCTCAACCTGCATATGTATATACCAAAGATTTAAGTCTGCACTTTTCAATTGTAATGCTATTTTTAAATATATATATATTTATTAGAGAAGTTTTGAACTATAAAACAATCACGTACATGTGTGGAATTCATATACAACATCTCTCTACCTACACACTACAATGTTGTGGAACATTTGTTACAAATTATGAGATATATCATGAGACTATTACCACTAACTATGTTCTATAGCATACATTTTGTATATTTTCCCTACTTCCTTGTTATTAACAGTACATCTTTGTCATTGATGCAAGAATATTACGGTATTGCTGTTAACTATAATCCATGTTACATTAATTGCATTTTTCCCATGCTTCTCCACATTCTTACCACCTTGCAATAGTGATAAACATATGTTCTAGTTCATAGAAAGACATTCTTATATTTGTACTATTAACCACAATCTTCATACACTTCTGAGTTCATTATGTTATTCAGTCCCTAGATTATTCTCTAGCTTTCATTCAACTGACATTTACATCTCTAGATTACCCCTTCAGCCACAATACCATTTATAAACCAGCTGTGTTAATTCTACTTATTGTAATGTGTTACCATCACCTCTATCCATTTCCACAATTTTACAGTGAAGTTAATTAAAATTTCTACATACATTATGCATCAGTGTCCCTTCTCAGTCCTTCTCCTATCTCCTAAAATCCTATATTCTAGGTTTTAATACCATGAATTTATTCTTCATATTTAGTTCATATTAATGAGAACATGCAATATTTGTCCTTTTGTGTCTGGCTTATTTCACTTAACATAATTTCTTCAAGTTTCATCCATGTTATCATAGGCATCCCAATTTTATTTCTTCTTACAGCACCATAGTATTCCATCATTTCAATATGTGATATTTTGTCTACCCATTCATTGGTTGACAGACACTTTTATTATTTCCATCTTTCAGAAATTGTAAATAATACAGCTATGAACAGTGTGCAAATGTCTGTTCTTATCACAGTTTTCAGTTCTTCTGGATATATTCCTGGAAGAGGAATTACTGGAGCATATAGCAGATCCATAGTTAGATTCCTGAGGAACTGCCAAACTGTCTTCCACAGAGGCTGCACCATTTTATAATCCCACCAACAGTGAAGGACTGTTTCTATTCCTCTATTTCCTCTCCAGCACTTATTGTTTTCCATTTTTTTCAATAATGGTCATTCTATGCCATGTGAGATTATCTCTCACTGTCATTTTAACTTGTATCTCCCTAATATCTAGTGATATTGAACATATTTTCATGTGATTTTTGGCCATTTGTGTTTCCTTTCTGGAGAAATGTCTATTTCCAGTTTTAATTATATTGCTTGCTCTTTTATTGTTGAGTTGTATGATTTTTTAAATATAGAATAGAAATCAAACCCATATCAGATATATGATTTCTAAGTATTTATATTCTTTTATTGTGCCTTTCATTTTCATAAGATCTGCTATTTTTCTATGTATGAATTGAAATTCTTTGGGCTCACCCAGTGTGTTCTTAATAACCTTATTCTTTTTAGCCATCCCATTGAATTTATTAAGAATATTTGTTTGAACATCTATGATTACTTGTCTCAACACCTTTATGTCATCTGGAGGCTTATCTTTTTCTTCTGACTGGGCCACATCTTCCTGTTATTGGTATGGATTGTAATTTTTTTGGTGTCTTGGCATCTGACTTACTAGATGTATTTATTCTCTGTGCAATTTCTCCCTTTAGTTTAGGGCTTTCTTGCCCTTTCTCCCTTACTGGTTGTGTAGTAGGAGCTAAGCATGTAATTTGTACTCTAGGCTGTGGAGGCTGAAGCTGCTTGCATTGCTCCAGGGACCAATGAAGTTTCTCCCAACTTTCTCCTCTGACAGTGTTAGGGACAGAGCCATAGCTATGTGTAGTAATCCAAGCTGGACAGGCCTAGACCATCTGTAGTTACCGAGAGACTGATAAAGCTTCAAACTGCTTCCTCCCCTCTCTGGGATAGGGATGAAGCTCCAGTGTGGCCAGAAAACTAAGCCATGTGGGTCAAACTTACTGAGTTGCTTTGGTAGACTGACATAGCACCAGACCCCTCCTCCCCTGCCAGGTTGGGGATGGATGTTCTGGAGTTCCTAACAGTCTAATCCATTTGGGCTGAAAGTGTCTGCAGTTGCCCTGAGAGGGTGAGGGAGTACTGTCTTCTGCCCTTTAAGGGGTGGGGATAGAACCACAGGCACCCACCTAACCATTACATGTGGGCCCAAAGCACCGGCAGTTTTCAAGAGAAGCTGAGGAATCACAGCTCACATCCTATCCTATTGGATGATGAGGGTGGTGTCAAAGGCACACAACAGTCCAGTACCTGTAGGCTGAAAGTGCCTGTAGTTGTCCCAATAGGCTGGAGAAATACCACTCCCTCCTATCATATAGGGATTTGGGCATAGAGCCATAAGCACTCAACAGTCCAGTCCATGAAGGCCAAAAAACACCTGCAGTTGCCCAGAGAACCTTAGGAAACACCAGAATGCTCCTATCCTCTGTGGAAGGCAGGAATGGAGTCAAAGGTGCTCAAAATACCAGTCTATGTGGGCTGAAAGCACCTGTAATTGCCCAGAGAGGCTGAGAAATCACAGCTTGCCCCTATCCCATTGGGGTGTGGGGATGGAGTCCCAGTTGTGTCCCTCTCCAGTAAGTGTTAGCTGAAAGCACCTTCAGTTGCCCATAGAGGCTGGTGCATGTCACCCCAGCTTCATCCGTGCCATTGGTGTGGCTGGAGCATAAGCTAGGGCTGCAATCCAATATGGGTGAAAAGAAAGCAGTCCCTACTCTCACTGTGATTTTCAATAAGCACAGCTTGCCTTCGTGCTGGGGTCAGAGTTAAAATGGTGGCTACTAGCCTCTTTTTGACTTGGACAGGTTAAAAGTTTAGCTGTTTTTAGAATGATACTTTAAGTAAGCCAAATTTGCAAATCAGTAACTGAAGTCAGTGCCCAATCATCTCTTCCTTCCCTGTTTTTGGGAAATGGAGCTTTAAATTCTAGCTATGGTATAGCTCCTGTGTTAATTAGAGTTCTCTAGGGAAACAGAATCAACAGGATATATCTGTAAATACTGTGAGATTTTATAAGAGTCTCTCCTGGGACCATGCGAGTGCACAAGTCCAGGTTCCACAAGCAACCTGCAAACCAGAGGCTCCAATGAAATTCCAATGAAGGTCCTAGATGAGTTTCCAGGAGATGTTGGCTGTCCAAAGATGATGTGGGAAATTCCCTTTGAATGCTGAAATCACTTTCCCTTTTAAGGAATTCAACTGATTGGATAAGGCATCACTCATTACTGATGGCTGTCTCCCTGGTTAATGCAGATGTAATAAGCCATCTATGCAGGAAACTCATCAATGACTGAAGTCCATAAATGTCCTTGTATTATAATTAGCCAAGTGCTTGCTTGACCAAAAAGCTGGGCACAATTACCTGGCCAAGTTGACACATTAGTTTAACCATCACAGTCCAGCCCTTGTCAATTCAGCAAAGGTACACATTTCCTTCAACCACACTTAGTCTTTAAGTGAAGACAATAATAGGCATGCATATATATATATATATATATATATATATATATATATATATATATTTCTGCCTAACAATGTTCAACTCTCTTGCATACAACCAGAAATGCATTAATTACCTATGTAATAGTGTACAAGCATTGGATGATATTCACTCTTAAATTTGACATCCTCAAATATTAAGACATGAAACTAGTACAACTTGTCATATGATAAGGGAAAAAGTTGGGGAAGAAAACAAAGAAATTTGTTCTGTGTACATATGAAATCATACTCTTAATGAAAAAAGGAAGATTCAAGCTATTACTGTCCTTGTTTCTGTTACTGGTCACATGGACAAAGTTCATATTTATCACTACTTTCTTCCACTACCCATTCCATGTTCCTGTTACCCTCAGCAAGCACTTCAGTTGGCTGTGGTTCTTTGCCCAGTGGGGTGAACCAAACTTTTATTCTTTAAGATTCTGGGCCATTGTTAGTCCCGCTTGGATTGGATTGTTGCAATTTTCCATTGACTTTAGTCAGAGGGCATGGCAGTACTTGGAGATACTCTACAGGATATCCTGTATTCCGGGCAAGCCCTTCTTTACCCTCATTATGTAAATGCAGTCCTTTTCCCCCTTAATAGTCAGGATCAAGCACCCAAGCCAGTACAGTAATTCCTTTCTTTGCCTTTTTATTCAGAGGTAAAACGAGCCCAAAGTGGCCAGGTGGCAGTCTTAACTTCCATTTCATTTTTGTATTTCCTCATGGCAGAACTTCCTTTTGGGACTAAGACCTGTAGACCAGCAGAACTTAGGGTTGCAGGGACAGGAAACAAAAATTTTCCTAGTGGGTCAACTAGGGGTGATAGTGAGTGATGCCACACCCATTTCCACCCCTTGATTCCTGGGCTCATGAATCATGGCTATGGGAGAAAGAGCACCATAGAATGGATGCTGATTTAGAGCATATACTACCTCCTGGAGAACATTGCCCCAGCCCTGCAAGGAATTGCCATCTTGTTGGTAACATAATTGAGTCTTCAAAAATCCATTCTACCATTCTATCAATTGACTTCTTGAGGGTGATGAGGAACATGGTAAGACCAGGGAATTCCATGGCAATGTGCCTTTGCCCACACATCATTTGCTGTGACATGTGTTTCTTTATCAGAAGCAATGCTGTGTGGAATGCCATGGTGGTAGATAAGACATTTGGTAAGTCTACAAATAGTAGTTTTGGAAGAATCATTGCATGCAGGAAATGCAAACCCATAACCAGAGTATATCTTTATTCAAGTTAAAACAAATTGCTGGCCCTTCCATGGTGGAAGTAGTCCAATGTAGTCAACCTGCCACCAGGTAGCAGGTTGATAACTTTGGGGAATGGTCACATTTCTACATCTGAGTGTTGGTCTCTGCTGCTGACATACTGAGCACTCAGCAGTGGCTGTAGCCAAGTCAACTTTGGTGAGGGGAAATCCATGTTGCTGTGCCTATGTATAACCTCCTTTCTTACCTCCATTGTCACTTTATTCATAATCCCATTGGTAAATGACAGGAGTGGCTTGGGAAAGAGGCTGAGCATTAGCCACAGAGCAGGGCATCTTATCCACTTGATTATTAAAATCTTCTTCTGCTGAAGTCATCCTCTGGTGAGCATTCAGATGGGATACAAATATTTTCATGTTTTTTGCCCAGTCAGAAAAGTCTATCCACAAACCTTTTCCCCAGACCTCTTTGTCACCAATTTTCCAATCATGTTAATTCCAAATCCCTGACAATCCAACCAAACCATTGGCAATAGCCCATGTATCAGTGTACAAAAGCACCTCTGACCATTTCTTCTTTCAGGCAAAATGAACAACCAGGTGCACTGCTTGAAGTTCTGTCCACTGGGAGGTTTTGCCCTCACCACTGTCCTTCAGGGATGTCCCAGAAAAAGGCTGTATGTCTACTGCTGGCCACTTCCAGGTGGTAACTGCATATCATGCAGAACCATCTGTAAACTAGGTGCAAGTTTTCTCTTCCTCAGTCAACTGATTGCAAGGGACTCCACAAGAGATCAAAGATGTGGACTTGGAAAAAGAAGGTAAAATGGCAGGAGTGGTGACCATGGCCATTTGGCTACTTCCTCATGTAACTTACTTGTGCTTTCAGGACCACTCAAGTTTTATCTCATATATTCCACTTACACTTTATTATGGAGTGCTGCTGTGCATGCCCAACTTTATGGATTGTTGGGTCAGACAATAACCAGTTCATGATAGACAACTCAGGTCTCATGGTAACTTGATGGTCCATCGTTAAGCATTCAGTCTCTACTAAGTCCCAGTAGAAGGCCAAAACCGTTTCTCAAAAGGAAAGTAATTATATGCAGAGAATGGCAAGGCTGTTTCATATAGGTCAAGGTCAGGAGTCATGAGTCCTCTGACTTCACACATTTTAAGGATATTTTTGGCTATTTGGCACCTCTTTCCCTTCTAAATAAATTTGGTAATTGCTTTTTCTATTTCTCTAAAATAGGCTGTTGGAATTTTTTTTTTTTTTTTTTTTTTTTGAGTTACAAGGGGCCGGAGGTTGAATCTGCTACCTCATATGTGGCAAACTGGCACTCAACCACTGAGCCACATCGGCTTCCCTGAGTTGGTTTTATCATTTGCTTTTGTTTTTCAAGAGGCACCAGGAACTGAACCCAGAACTTCCCATTTTTGAGGTGGGTGCTCAACTGTTTGAGCCACATCCACTCCCTGGCTGTTGGAATTTTGATTGAAACAACATTCAATTTATAAATCAGTTTGGGTAGAATTGGCATCTTCATGATGTTTTGTCTTTCAATCCACAAACACAGAATCTCCTTCCATTTCTTTAGGTCTTCTTTGATTCTTTTAGCAGTGTTTTGCAGTGTTCTGAATAAAGATCCTTTACATTCTTGGGTAAATTAATTCCTAGATAAGTGAATCTTTTTGTTGCTAATGTAAATGGATTTTTTTTCTTGATTTCCTCCACAGCTCACTCTAATATATAGAAAAACTACAGATTTTTGCATGTTGATCTTTTATCCTACCAATTTGCTGATCTCATTTATTAGCTCTAATAATTTTGTTGTAGAAATTTCAGAAATTTCTAAATATAGGATGCTATCATCTGTGAATAGTGAGTTTTACTTCCTCTTTTCCAACTTGAATGTCTTTTATTTCTTTTTCTTGCCTAATTGCTCTTGCTAGAACTTCTAGCACACAGTTGAATAACAGTGGTGACAGTGGGCATCCTTGTCATATTCCTGATCTTAAAGGGAACGCTTCTACCTTCTACCCATTGATTACTATGCTGGCTGTGGGATTTTCATGTTTTCCCTTTATCATGTTGAGGAACTTTCTTTCCACACCTATCTTTCTCATTGTTTTATCAAGAAAGCATGCTGGATTATGTCAAATGATTTTCTGCATCAATCAAGATGATGATGTGTTTTTTCCCTTTGATATGTTAATGTGATATATTATGTTGATTGATTTTCTTATGTTGAATTATATTTGGCAGTTTGAGATTATTTTATGAAATTCAAAAAGAGACAGGTTGTGTTTTGAACCAATCTATTATAATTGGTGTGATACCTTTTAATTGCATTAAATTTTGTTGAGGGTTCTTTGATTAGATTACTTAATATGATTGCTTTAGGGCTTTTGATTGGACTATGTCAGCTCACATTCACCCTTATTAATAGCATCATACAAGAACATGGTACATTTGTTGCAATTAATGAACAAATATTGAAACATTTTCGCTAACCATGGTCAATGTTTTACATTATTGTTCACATTTTTTTTTTGCCAAAATACCAAAAAAAAAAAAAAAAAAAAGAAAAAGAAAGAAAGAAAAACCCCACATTCTTTTGTCTTATTTTCAGGGAGGTTTTGGATTTCAGAAAAGTTACAACTATGGCATTGGAGGATCACTGTGGCAGGATGTCAGTGGTGGGTAGATATGTGGGGAAGGATGCACCTGGGGCATGCCTCTACAGAATATAAATGTTTTCATGTGGTCCTGGGGTGTTGCCTCAGTGAGTGGAGACCCACACAATAACCAATAAAATATTAAATTCCCATCCTGGGGTGTCCTGTTACATACTCTGAGTGGCAAGAATCTCTAGAATACATAGGCAATGCCTAGTGAAAGAGGACAAACCAATACTCCAGGCCCTTGATATTATTGCTTGTACTCATGAACCTTATTCTTGGAAAATTGAAATATAGCTTACAAATATATGGTGTAAGAGTTATCTACTCAAACCTTCCTTGTTTCTCAAATGTGGCCTGTTTCTAAGCCAACTCAGTATATAATGATTTGGCTTAGAAATGCCTTCCCCCTGGCATGGGAAATGATTTCCTGGGATGGGCTTCCCTGGTACTGAGGGATTATTACCAAGCAGCGACTAGTAATTCATTTTGAAAAGACCTTGACCTAAAGTGGGAAATATTAAATACAAATGAGTTTTTATGGTTAAGAGATTTCAAAGTGAGTCAGGAGGTTATTCCAGAGGTTAACTTTATGCATGTCTCAGAATGATTTCACTGACTGCCACAGTAAACAATACCTCAAGCAGGAGTGCTCCTGAGACATCTAGACAATATAGACAGGGCAGTTACCCAAAGAAGTTGGTACCCCTAAGGTGGGCCTTACCTTCAAATATATGATAACTGATCTCCCCAATGTAAGAGAGTTAGACTCATTTATAATTTTCCTACACATGGCTCTTCTGCTCCTTTTATTTGAACCTATAATTAACACTATATTCATTAAATGTATGTCCCAGAGACTTAAATTACCAATTTAAATACATAAAATACATAATTATGTATTATTATATATTTTATTTCTTATGTTTAAACCTATCATTTTATTTCATTTTCCTATTAATTGAATTTGACAATATTCTTGACTTCATTTTTTAAAGAAGTTTTGGTTCACAAAAGGGTTACAATCATGGCAGGGGAGAATCAACTGTGTGTGGTGTCTGTGATGGGGAATACATGTGATGAAGTTCACCTGGATATACATGTAAAATATAGAAATATATTCAAATGTTCATGGGACATTGCCACAGTGGGTAGAGATTCACACAACTGAAAGATTATTGAATCCCTATCCTTGGGAGCTCTGCCATTTTCTGTAATGGAACAGCAACAATCCTCAAAGTACAGGGCCAATGACTAGGAAAGAAGGATGGTCCATTGATGGGCATTTGATGTTGATGACTATGCTTATGATCCTTTTGCTTTTGAATTTGCAACTTAGCCTATTGTTGTAGGATGCTTAAGAGTTACCTCTTGAGAGCCTCCTTGTTGCTCAAATGTGGCTTTACTCTAAGCCAAACTCATCATATAAATGCATTACCTTCCCTCCAGCAAGGTACATGGCTCCCAGGAATGATCTTCCCTGGCACCAATGGAATACTACCAAGCACCAGTTGCTGATATAAATGGAAGAATATCTTGAAAAAAAGGGGAAAAGGTAAAGACAATGGAGTTTATATGGCTAAGAGACTTCAAAGTGAGTCAGGATGTCATCAGAGAGGTAACACTTAAGCATGTCTCAGCAGGATCTCATAGACTGCCAACTAAGTACTACTCCAAACAGTGGGGCTCCTGCAGGTTCTGGAGACACCCAGGTCCTAAGGTCATGTCAGATAGCTCTGGAGTTTGGTGCCTTGCCAGTGGGCCATACTTTGGAGATTGTGCTCCTGAGTGTGACATAGTTGGACTCAGATGTGACTTCTCTCCACATGCCTCTTTTGTCCCTTTTATTTGAACTTATAGTTGGTACTGGAGTTTGTAGGTGCTCATCCAGGAGACTTGAATCTGTGGACTGTCCATGTGTTGTCTGGGCCCTGAGCCTCAGCAGAGTTGCAATGTCCACTCTCCAGTTCACTGGACTTACCCAGGACAACTGTCAAGGTAGTGAAGATGGACTTCACCTCACCAAGGAACCAAGTGAGTCTACAACTGCAAGCAAAAGAGTCCCTTCAATCAGCCATATGGAATTGAAGTCCCCTCTCAATTAGAGGTGGAGTGTGCATCACCATCCCAAAACACACAGGGTTGGGGAATAAAATATGGACTTGAGTAGACTTACTGGTATTCTACTATAGACTTATTGTGATTCTAGCAATGGAAGAAATTATATTGATGTAGAGATAGTGGCTACTGGAGGTGCTGAAGTCAGGGAAATGGAAAAAGAGGTGTAATATGGGGTCATTTTCATGACTTGGAATTGTCCTGAGTGACATTAAAAAGACAGATACAGATCATTATATATCCTGCCTTAAGCTACAGAATTGAGTGGGAGAGAATATAAACAATGTAAACCATAATCCATGCTTAGTGGCAATGCTCCAAAATGTGTTCATCAATTGCAACGAATGCACCATACTAATGAAAGAATTTGTTAATATGTGGAAATGTGGGAGGTCTCGGGAATGGGGCATATGGGAATCCCTTATATTTTTTGATGTAATATTTTATGTAATCTAAGTATCTTTTAAAAATAAATAAAATATGTTTAAAAAAAGAAAACTGTACTATTTTTGCAACATTTTTAGGTCTGAAATTATTTCAAAATGGAAAGTGAATAAATAAAATAAAAGTTAAAACTTAAAAAAGAAGTAACTGAATCCATCCAGTGGGAAGTGGCCAGCCCTCCACAGGAAAGACGTGGTATCTTCTTTGTTCTATTCTAATTATGGTACACTGATCAGGAACATAAAGGTTTTTAGCTTTTAGTTACACAGGGGATACAAAGAAGATGTGTAAATATCATGTCTGATGACTTGCTCCTTTTAAACATTTGTTTTTTGGTAATAGATTTTGGGGTTGCCTGCATAGCAACATTATAACATTCCAAAGGACAAAGGACAAGTTAATCATTCACAATTCTAGGCTATAACAGCAGAGACTATTGATTAGAAAGTGTATGAATTCACAATTCTTAATAATAATTTTCAATAGTACATCAGTAGCCTTTTGTATTTGGCTCCTTTCTGTTAGTGTGTTTTAATGTTCATCAATGTTGCAACATGTATCAGTACTTTATTTTTTTTTTTTATATTCCATTTTCTGGAAAAATCACATTTTGTCTATCCTTTCTTTACTTGATAAACATTTTTTGGTTTCCACATTTAGGCCATTATAAATAATGTCACTATGAACATTTGTGTTCAACTTTCATCTGGAAGAATGTTTTCATTTCTCATGGGTATATTCCTAGGAACTGAATTACTGGTTGCTATGGTAAAGCTATGTTTAGCATATTGAGGAAGCATCAAACTGTTTTATAAAGTGGTTACACCCTTTCATATTCCCATTAGTATCTAATGATGGCTCAAATTCCTCCACAATTTTGTCAACACTTGGTATTTTCATGTTTCTTAAAATTATAGCCAGGCTAATGCATCTGAAGTGGTATCTCATTGTCATTTTGACATGCATTTCTCCCATGACTAGTGGTGTTTAGCATTTGTCTTTTTTATTGTTAAAGAATTATTTAATATATTCTGGATAGTAGTCACTTATCAGTTATATGATTTGTAAATATTATCTCCCCGTTTCTGGGTTCTTTCTTCATTCTCTTGATAGTGTTATTTAAAGAACAAAAGTATTTAAGTCTGATGATATTCAGTTTATCTAGTTTTTCTTCTGTTGCCTTTGCTTTTGGTGTCATATTTACAAAACTGTTGCATAATTCAAGGCCACAAAGTTTTACCACTGTATTAGTTATGGTTCAATAGGGAAAAAGAACTTACAGGAGATATCTATAAATATGAGATTTTATAACATTATCTCATATGATTGTGGAGGTGAACAAGTTCAAATTCTGTAGGGCAAATTGCAAGCCAGGAACTCCAATAAAGTTCCACGATATTCCCCAGGAAGAGTTTACTAACTGAAATTGGATATGAAAACATTCTCTCTTCTTACTGCTGAAATCTTCACATCTCCTTTTAAGGTCTTCAACTGATTGGATGGGACTTCTCTTATAGCTGAAGGCAAACTCTTCAGTTGTTTGTAGATGTAATCTGCTATAGATTACAATCAACTTACTAATGATTTCAGTCCATGAAAAGACCTCAGAGTAACAATTAGGCCAATGTTTGCTTGACCAAACTGTTGGGCACCATTACATGGCCAACATGACACATAAGCATAAACATCACAGTGTCTATGATATCTTATATGTGTTTTATAGTTTTAGATCTTAACTTTATGTTTTTGATCCATTTTGAACTTTTAAAATAATTCTATATGAGTTAGGGATCTGTCCTAGATTTCCACAGGGATACCAATGAAAAGTAATAGACATGGGTTGGTTTTTATTCTGAGAATTTTTTAAAGGGTAAAAACCTACACTTCTGAGGCCATGAAATGTCCAAATCAAATCACGTTCAGAGATGCTTTCTCATCAAAGTCAGCTACTGGTGATCCTGGTTTCCTGGCACTTGGTGAAGAAGTCATCTGATCTCTGCCAAGTCCTTGTCTTCTCCTCCAGAATCTACCATCTCCCCGAACTCAGCTGTGGGCCACCAGGCATAGGGGTTTTCTCTTTATCCTCAGGCTGTTCTGTGGGCCCAGTCTTTTAGGGGCTCTGTGCTTAAGCTTTGGCTGCTAGCAACCTTCGAGTCCTCTCTCACATGGCAGGATAAAAATGGCAGAACTCTTTTTCCCTGTGTCTTTTCCTCTGTGTCTCCATTTACATAATGCCCAATTAAAGGACAGAAATCCAACTTTTGTAATCCTTGCTGATGTAGTCCAATCAAAAGGGCCCAACACCAAATATGGGTTACATAAAAAACATAGTCTTTTCTTTTTAGGATTCATAAAAGAACTTAAAACTGTTACAAGGTCAATGGTAGTTTGAGAATTTATGTGCACCAGAAAATCATGTTCTTTACACTGGTCCATTCCTTTGTTTGTGAAACTATTGTGGGTGGGATCTTTTTATTAGGTTACTTCAGTTAAGGGCCCTTTGATTATGTTGCTTCAATTAAGGCATAGCACAGGTCGGGCATTTTTGTTAACATTTTCTATTGAAATTTATCATTCATACATTAACATACATAATAAATGTATAGTAAAAGTTGTGAACTTACAAAACAAGCATGCATATCATCATTCATGGCTCCCATACATTACCTCACCACCAACACCTTACATTGTTGAGAAACAATTGTTAAAATCTATGAAAGAGCATCATCAAAATATTACTAACTTTAGCCAATATCTTACATTTTGTGTATTTTTCCCCCATCCCAACCAGTTATTAACACCCTGCATTAGTATTATATACTTTCTATAGTTCATGAGAGAATGTGCTCACATTTGTTCTGATAACAACAGTTCATCTTCCACTACAGGTTTCATTGTGTTATACAGTCCCATGCTTTATACAGTCCATTCAAAGTGTACACTCAGTAGCTCTCATTTTCATCTAGAGTTGTTCTGTTATAACCTCAGCCAATTTTAGAACATTTTCATTACTCCAAAAGGAAAAATACCATATACCTTATACACTCCTTTTCTTGTCCCTTAGAATTGATATATCTTCTTTGCCATTGCTGCAAAAAATATTACAATATTACTACTGTTGTACAAAAGTTATGTCAGTTGCTATTTTCCCATGTATTACCGTGTTCTTAACAATCTTTTAAAGAACATTCTTATACTATTAACCACAGTCCTCATCTGCCACCTAAATCACTGTGTTATACAGTCCCTAAATTATTCTCTAGTTTCCTATCAATTGAAATATTATATGCACAGACTAGCCCTTTCAGCGACAATCACATTTATAAATCAGCAGTTTATTTATAATCACTACAATGTATAACCATCAACGCTATTCATTCTACACATTTAAAATAAACCTTATTAAAATTCTACATACATTTAGCATCAGCTCCCTTCTCACCGCACAATCTATTTCCTAGTAATATTTAGAGTTTACTTCCATGAGTTTACTAACACATGGATTAAGTACTAATTATTTAATTCCTATTAGTGATATCATACAAGATTTGTCCTTTCATTACATATGCATCCTGATTTAATTTCTTCTTAGAGCTGAATAATATTTCATTGTATCTATACACCACATTTTGTTTAACCTTTCATCAGTTAATGGACATTTAAGTTGTTTCCATATTTTAACCATTGCAAATAATGCTGCTATGAACATCACACTGCAAATGTCAGTTCATGTCCTTCCTTTTAATTCTTCTGAATATTTTTCTATGGGATTGCTGGATCATATGGTAGTTCTATATTTAGTTCCTTAAGGAACCGCCAAACTGTCTTCCACAAAGGCTGTACCATTTTACATTCCTAACAGTGAAGGAGTATTTCTGTTTCTCCACATCCTGTCTAGAACTTGTAATTTTCTGTTTTGATTTTATAATGGACATTCTATAAAGTGTTAAATGATATCTCAGTGTTGTTTTTATCTAGTTGCTAGTGATGTTGAACATTTTTTCATGTGAGTTTTGGCCTTTTGTATTTCCTCTTTGCAGAGATGTATATCCAAGTCTTTGGCTCATTTTAAATTGGGTTTGCTTGTCTTTTTATCATTTGTTGTATGACCTCTTTATAGTAAATGGATATCAAAGCCTTATCAGATATGTGGTTTCCAATTGTTTTCTCCTTTTGAGTAGGCTGCCTTTTAACCTTCTTAACAAAGTCCTTTGGAACACAAATGTGTTTACGTTTGAGAAGGTCCCATTTATCCATTTTTTCTTTCATTGCTCATGCTGTTTTTACTACAGTAGCTTGTGTAACAAACTTTAAAATCAGGAAGTAAGAGTCCTCCAACTTCCTTCTTTTAAAAGATATTTTTGCCTATTTGGGATCTCCAAATTATTTGATAATCTTCCAAATTATTTGATAATTGGCCTTTCCAAGAGTGTAAAAAAAGGTTTTGTAAGTTTTAATGGTATTGCACTGAATCTGTAGATCAATTTGTGTAGAATTGATATCTTAATGATATTTATGTTTTCAATTCATGAACATGGAATATCCTTTTTATTTATATCTTCTTTGGTTTCTCTTAGCAAAGTTGTGTGTAGTTTTCTGAATACAAGTCCTTTATATCATCAGTTAAATTTAATTCTAAAAATTTGATTCTCTTATCTCTATTGTAAAGAGGAATTTTTTCCTTATTTCCTCCTTAGATTGCTCATTAGTAGTGTATAGAAAGGCTACTGATTTTTTGCATTTTTATCTTGTGTCTTGCCACTTTGCTCAACTTATCTATTAGTTTTAGAGGTTTTGCTGAGGATTTTTTGGGATTTCTAGATTTAGGACCCTGTCATCAGTAAATAGTGAAAGTTTTACTTCTTCCTTTCCTATTTGGATTCCTTTTGTTTCTCTTTATTGTCTAATTTCTTTAGCAGAACTTCTAGCAAATATTGAATTACATGGTGATAGTGGGCATCCTTGTCTTGCTCCTAATACCAGCAGGAAATCTTTCAGTCTTTCTCCATTGTACAGAAAGTTAGCTGTGGGTTGTTAATATCTGCACTTTATCAGGTTGAGAAAGTTTCCTTCAATCCCTATCTTTTGGAGAGATTTCATAAAGAAAGGACCTTGGATTTTCTCAAATGCATTTTCTGCATGAATTGAGATGATTTTGTGAATTTTCTACCTCAGTTAGTAATGTGATGTATAACACTGATTGATCTTCTTAAGTTGAACCACCCTTGCACATCAGGGATTAAACCCACTTGATTATGATGTATAATTCTTTTAATGTGCTGTTGGACTCAATTAGTATTTTGCTGAGGATTTTTGCATGTATAGTCATTAGGGATATTTGTCTGTAATTTTCTTTATTCAAAATATCTTGGGTCTATCCCCACTTATATAGGACCTGGGTGTCTCCAGAGCTCTCAGAAGCCCCTCTGTGTAGGGTGATAGGCACTTAGATGTTCTATGAGATCCTACTGAGGTGTGCGTAAGAGTTACCTCTGGGACGACCTCCCGACTCTCTTTGAAGTCTTTTAGCCACTTGAACTCATTTGTCTTTCCCTTTTCCCCCTTTAATTCAAGGTCTTTTTCCAGTTGTGTTGCCAGTTGGCACCTAGTATTAATCCCTCATTGCCAGGGAGGCTCATCCCCGGGAGTCATGTCCCACATTGGGGGGAAGGTAATGCAATCATATGCTGAGTTTGGCTTAGAGAGAGGCCACATTTGAGCAACAAGGAGGCTCTCAGGTGGCAACCCTTAGGCACCCCACAACTGCAGGCTAAGTCTCAGTTACAAGAGCAAAGACTCACAAGGCTAGTCATCAATAAAAAGAACACATCAGTGGGTCATCCTCTTTTGACAGACACTGTCCCTGCACTCAGAGGACTAATGCTGCTCCGTTGGAGACTGTGGCAGAGCTCTCCAGGCTAAGTCTCAGTTACAAGAGCAGAGACTCACAAGGGTAGTCATCAATGAAAAGAAGCACCTCTTAAAATATATTTATATATATATACATAAATAACATTTTTGTAAGCAAATGCACATATATGCATATATATTTCTAAATCATTTTACAAATATTGGTATGTATTGTGAAAATTTTGATTTTTACCCACAATAAAAAAATAAAAATTAAAAAAAAAAAGATAGATGAACAACAACAACAAAAAAAGTCAACTGGGAGGAATTTCTGTGGGTGTGCCATTGCAAAAGAGAATAAAATGTTTTCAGGAAAAAAAAATATTTTTATGTGGTTTTGGTATTTGGATGGTGCTGGTGTGATAGATGAGCTTGGTAGCATTCTTTCCCATTCAATGTTTTTGAAGAGCTTGAGGAAGTTTGGTATTAGATGTTCATTGAATGATTGTTAGATTTCATCTGTGAAGCCATCTCATCTTAGGCTTTTCATCTTTGGTAGGTTTTTGATGTCTGTTTTAATCTCTTCACTTGTGATTGGTTTATTGAGGTCTTCTATTTCTTCCAGGGTCAGTGTAGGTAGTTTGTGTGTTTTTAAGAATTTGTCCATTTCCTCTACCATCTGTGACATGCAGTTGTTTGTAGTATCATCTTATGATCTCTCTTATTTCTGCAAGGTCAGTGGTACTGCGCCCTGTCTCATTGCTTGTTTTATTTATTTGTGTCTTCTCTATTTTTTCTTTGTCAGTGTAGCTAAGGGTTTGTCGATTTTGTTGATCTTCTGAAAGAACCAACTTTTGTTTTTGTTGTTTCTCTATTGTTTTGTGTGTGTGTGTGTGGTGGTGTTGTTGTTGTTGCTCTTGATTTCATTTATTTCTGCTTTGATCTTTAAGATTTCTTTCCTTATGCTTGGCTTGAGAATTGTTTGCTGTTTTTTTCTAGTTCCTCCTGGTGTGCAGTTAGAGATTCAATTTTAGCTTTTTTCTTCTTTTTTTAATGTAAACATTGAGGACTATAAACTTCCCTCTCATCATTGCCTTTGTGGTGTTCCCTAGATTTTAATAAGTTATCATCGCATTTTCATTTCTCTTAAGATATTTGCTGAATATTCTTGCAATTTTTTCATTGATTCACTGATTATTTAAGAGTGTGTTGTTTAATCTCCATATAGTTATGAAATTTCTGTTTTTCCATTCATTATGGATTTCCAGCTTCATTCTGTTATGATCAGAGACAGAGTTTTGTATAATTTCAATCTTTTAAAATGTATTGAGTCTTGTCTTGTGACTTAACATATGGTCTATCCTGGAGAGGGATCCATGAGTGCTTGAAAATAAAGATATCCTGCTCTTTTGGGATGCATTGTTCTATAAATATCTGTTAGATCATTTCATTTATCCTTTTATTCAAGCTCTCTGTTTCTTTGTTTATCCTCTCTCCAGATCTTCTATCCAATATTGAGAAGAGTGATTTGAAGTCTCCAACTGTTATTGTAGAGTCATGTATTTCTCCCTGCAGTTTTGCCAGTGTATGTGTCATGCATGTTGGGGCACCCAGGTTAGGTGCACAAATATTTATTATTGTTATTTTTTTCTTGTTGAATTGCCCCTTTTATTAATATACAATGACTTTCTTCATACCTTAGAACAGTTTTGAATTTAAAATTTATTTTGCCCAATATTAGTATCACTACTCCAGTTTGGTTTTGGTTACTATTTGCATGAAATGTCTTTTTCCAACCTTTCACTTTCAATGTGGTTGTGTCCTTATGCATGAGCTGAGTCTCTTGTAGACAGCATGTAGATAGCTCATGTTTTTATCCATTCTATCATTCTGCATCTTTTGATTGGGGAGTTCAAGCCATTAACATTCAATGATATTGGTGTAAATTTATTATTTACTTCATCCATTGTGTCCTTTGGCTTTCTGTTGTCAAATCTTATTATTGTTTTTTACCCTTTAATTTACCCTTATTTTTAAAAAATTAAATTTATATTTTTGACTTACCTTTCTTAATTATCTATATTTCTACACTCTTCTCCAATTCTCTCACTCTTGTTTTTTCCTTTCAGGCTGCAGCACTCCATTTAGTATCTCTTGTATTTCTGGTCTTTTGGTAAAACACTATCAGTTTTTGTTTGTCTGTGAAGGCTTTAAACTCACCGTCATTTTTTGAAGAACTGTTTTGCTGGATACAGAATTCTTGGCAGGCATTTCTTCTCATTCAGTACCTTAAACACATAATACAACTTTCTTCTCACCTCTATGGTTTCTGATGAGAGTGTAGCAACTAATCTAATTGAAGTCCCCTTGTATGTGATGCTTTGCTTTTCTCCTGCTGCTTTCAGAATTCTCTCTTTATCTCTGATATTTGTAATTCTGAGTAGTAGTTTTCAAGGTAGTTATATTCATATTTATTCTGTTTAAGAAGCATAGTCTCTCTTAGATATTGGTATTTATGTCTTTCATAAGGATTGGGAAACTTTTGGTCATTATTTCCCCAAATATTCTCTCTGCCCCTTTTCCATTCTCTTATCCTTCTGGGACAATGGTAATATGTATTTTTGTGTATTTCACGTTTTCATTCAATGGACCTTTTTCAATTTTTTTCCATTCTCCCTTTATTCTGTTTCCTTGTCTTTTCCAGTTTGAATGTTCTGTCTTGAAATCAATAATTCTGTTTTGAGCAATTCAAATCTGCTCTTATGTGTCTCTAAGGTGTTTTTAATCTCATCCATCATGTCTTTCATTCCCATAAGCTCTTTTATTTTCTTTGCAGGCATTCAGATTGTTCTCTATACTCATGCCCAGTGTCTTCTTAATAGCCTTTATATCTGTAATCATATTTTCTTTCAAATAGTTAAATTGATTTAGGAGAGTTATGTGAATATCATTGATTAATTGTATTAAATCCTGTATCTCTTCAGGATATTTGCTCTGCTGAGCAAGCTCTTCCTGTTTCATAGTATGACCTTTAATTTTTTGTTACTATCTAGGCTTCTGAATATGTTGGTGAAATTACTCTGATGGCCAATTTCTCTCTCTTGCTTTTTATTCTTTTCCCCACAACTCTTCTGTGATATTTTGTTCAACTTATTGTAAGTCTTTAAAATTTTCCAACTTAAGTTATCAAAATCGTCCAGGGACTCAGTAATGGAGCACAGATTTTCTCTCAGGAGTTCAGGTTATTAGAAAGACGGATTTTCTCTGTGTATTTTCCATAGCAGCCAGCAGATGGTACTCATCAATGCACCTTTCCTTGGATGTGTTTCTTTAATTGTCCACTTTCTCGTGTTTCGGGTCTGGTCCAATTTAAGTTTCAAAGCAGGCTTTGCTTGCTGAATTCACTGAAGGGAAGCCCCTTAACTCTCCCTCCTTTTCCCCTTGTAACAGCTGACAGGGAGGAAGATGTCTATTTGCCCCTCAGTCAGGTACAGTGAGTCAGTGGTTTTATCCTAGCTTAAAGTCTTGGGAGTAGGGGATGGGAACTCTTTCCAGTTGCTGTGGGAGTTTGTTAACTCACATTTTGTTTCTTCCTCTCTTTGTCCCTTGCCCTTCTGGGAATTGTGTAGCACTGTCCTGGCCTGCTGACCACCAAAACAGGTCCCTTGGACAGATTTTGGCCCTTTCTCCATTGTTTTCATGACAGATTATAGCCCTGCCTGCCTACTCCAACACGATTTTCCCAGAATCATCTCTTTGTGTTTTTTGTTTGTTTGCTTGTTTTTTTTTTTTTTTTTTTTTTTTTTTTACCGGGAGGTCCCGGGGATCGAACCCAGGTCCCTCCATATGGGAGACGGATGCCCAACCATTTGAGCCACATCCATCCCCCTCTTTGTTTTTAATATAAGCACTGAGGGCTATAAATTTCTTTCTCAGCACCACCTTAACTACATCCCATAGGTTTTGATATGTTGTGTTCTAATTTTCATTTGTCTTGAAATATGTATTGACTTTTCTAGTGACTTCTTTTTAATTGTTAATGATTGTTCATTCTTGATAGATTTCCCCTTTTATTAATATATAGTGTCCTTCTTTGACTTTTACAAATGTTTTGCATTTAAAGTCTATTTTGTCCAATATTAATTGTAGTCATTTGATATTTTTGATGAATTCCCAAAAGAAATATTGGATTATGTTTGTAAACTGGTCTTTTCCTCTGGTTGTATTAGAGTATATTGGATTCAGAGGTTTTACTTTTACTTGATTAAATAATGATTGAGGCTTTGATTGGGCCACATCAGTAAGATGTTGAGTTCCTGTCCCCTTGGTGGGTGGGAACTCACAGAGAAACCACACTTCAGAGAAGGAAGTTTGTTTTTTTTTTAAATGGAGTCCCAGGAAGTAAGCATAGAGAGGAGCTTGTTAGTGATAAGGAGAGAAGGTCCCAGGAAAAGGGATGAGCTGTTTGCCTAATAGTCTACAGGTGGCCTTGTGGAGAGAAAAATGCAGCTGAGCCCGGAAAGAATTGTGCCCCAGGGAGAGAGACAAAGCCTAGAGGGCTTGACCATGGAACCTTAAAAGCAAGAGGAATGCTGAATGCTGGCAACCATCTTGTTCCAACCAATGGCAATAGACTGGTGAGGAAAGTAACTTACCTTTTATAGCCTGGTAACTCTAAGCTTCTACCCCAAAGAAATACCTTTTATAAAAACTGACCAATTTCTGTTCTTTTGCATCAGCAACTCTTTGGCTGACTAATACATTAATATAGCTACTCCCACCCTTTTTTGGTTGTTGTTTGAATGTAAAATTGTATTCCAACCATTCACTTTTAGCCTCCTTGTGTCCCTGGGTTTAAGGTGAGTTTCTTGTAGACAGCATATAGATGGGTCATATTTCCTTATCCTTTCTGACAATCTGTGTCTCTTGATTGGAGATTTTAGCATTTAACATTCAGTGTTTTTCCTGTCAAGGAATTGCTATTAGCCATATTTTCTTTAGGTTTATGCATGCCATTTGCTGTTTTAGTGTCTCTTTTCATCTTTTTAGTTATTCTTGCAATTTTCCCCCACTCTATCTTTCTTGTTTTTTCTTTCCATCTGCAGAGTTACCATTAGTATTTCTTGAAGGGCATGTTTCTTATTTACAAACTCTGTTTATTTCTGTTTGTCTATGACTGTTTTGAACTCACCCTTATTTTTGAATGCTATCTTTGCTGGATAGAGAATTCTTGGCTGGAGATTTTTCTTTTAGCACCTTAACTATGTCATACCACTGCCTTCTTGTCTCCATGGTTTCAGAGGAGAAATCAGCACTTAATCTTATTGAGCTTTCCTTTTATGTGATGGATTTCTTTCTTGCTGCTTTCAATATTCTCTCTTTGTCTTGAGTATTGGGCAATTTGACAAGTATATGTCTTGGGGTAGGCCTGTTAGGATTTGTACTGTTTGGGTTGCACTGTGCTTCTTGGACATGTACATCCATATCCCTTAATAGAGTTGGGAAATTATCAGCCATTATATCCTACAACAATCCTTCTGCCCCCTTTCCCTTCTCTTCTATTTCTGGGATGCATATAATGCATATGTTTGTGAGTTTTGTGTTGCCCTCATGTCTCTAAGTCCCTGCTGGAACTTTTCTATCTTTTTATCTATCAGTTCTATTTTCTGTCTAATTTAAGATGTACTGTCTTTCTTATCACTGATTCTTTCCTCTGGCTGTTCAAATCTGATGTTATGTGCTTCCAGGTTATTTTTGATTTCTTGGATTGGGCCATTCATCAACATCATACTTGTTATCCTTTAATGAATGTTTACAATTTCTTCAATATGTTCTCCCAGTATCTTCCTAATATCCCTATTTTCTTCTTTCATTTCAAAAAATATATTCATGATATTTGTTTGGACATCTCTGATTAGTTGTTCCATGTTCTGCATCTCCTCCTGTTTTTTAGTTTGTTCATTAGACTGGGCCATATCTTCCTGTTTCTTTGTATGGCTTCTAATTTTTTGTTGGTGTCTAGGCATCTGTTTTGGTAAGGAATAGGCAGAAACACTAAATGTTATGCAAAGGTAGCTTTATTAAATCAAATGAGTTTCAGATTATATCAAGTGCTTATAACAATTGAGCAATCACAGAAAAGAAGAAAAATTAACTAAAGATGTAGGAAAGAATGAAAGTATATACAACCCCTCACCAAATTTGGGGAAAATATGACATCTGATCTCTCTAGGCTGGGAAGTCCCTTTGCAGCTGATCATATTCCTGATTGGAAAAACGGTCCCATATAGAGCATCCCCTCCTGGGTGAGACTTCAACTCGTAGTTTGGGGGCTATTCCTTTTAAGGGGTTCTGAACCTCAGAACTCCAAAGAGTCTTACAACTCATGAGTAATAACCTCATCAAAAATAAGCAAATTCATTTGGTGGGGGTCTGGTCAACCCTCCGTATGAGAGACATGGTGTCTCGAGGGGGTATTGTTTTATTCTATTTATGGTACACTGAACAGAAACATAGAGGTTTTTATCTTTAGTTTTACAGGGGATACAAACAGGATGTGTAAATATCGCATCTGGTGACTTGCTCCATTTAAACATTTATTTTTGGGCAATGGATGATAGGGCTGCCTGCATAGCAGTGTAATAACATACCAATGGACAAAGGACAAGTTAATCATTCACAATTCTAGGCTAAAACATCTGAGACTATTGATTAGAAAACTTATGAATTCACAATTCCTAATAACAATTTTCTTATAGTACATCAGCATTTGTTTATCTTGATGTGTTTGGTTGGTTAGATTTTTCTACTCAAGTGTTTTATTTTGTTGTTGTATTTGTGTGTGTGGTAAGGTTTCAAATTTACCCTTCATTCCTCTTATTCTATTTCCTTGCTGTTGTCTATGTTCCCTTGAAAGAATATTAGGACTAGAGAAAAGAAAAACAATAAGAAGAGATAAAGAATAATAATAATAGGAATGGTAGAAGAGGAGATGTATAAGACCTAGGAAAATGAATAATTAACACAAGTAAAAAGTCATAAGAAGTACAGAGGAATAAAAATAAAAATAATAAAAATAATTGTTCCATTTCATGAAATTGTTACTGGACAAAATTTGGGCTAATCCATGCTCATGCCTCCTTTCTCCACTTTCTCCACCTACCCTTTAGGCTTCATTTCTAGGCACTGGGCCAGTGACTTCTGCTTTTTTTTTTTTTTTTTGAGTAGCCACAGCACCTGAGGTCCTTTAAGTACCTTGAGATGGTTGCTATCTATCTATCTATCTATCTATCTATCTATCTATCTATCTACCATTTATCTATCATCTATCTCCTCCTCTTCCTCCTTCTCCTCCTCCTTCTTCTTCTCCTCCTCCTCCTTCTTCTTCTTCCTATCCAGAAGTCTTTTATTTTTATTGATTTTTTTTAAGTAGAGAAGTTGTAGGTTTACAGAAAAATCAAGTAAAAATACAGCATTCCCTTATAGTCCCACCCCCAATGTTAACACTTTACATTAATGTGGTACCTTTGTTACAACAGATGAAAGAATATTAAAATTGTACTATTAGCTATAGTCCATAGTTTACATTAGCCTGCATTTTTCCAATATGCTACCATATTATTAACCTCATCATTAGTGTGGTACATTTGTTATAATTCATGAAGGATCATTTTTATAACTGTACTTTTAACTATAGTCCATTGTTTACAATAGTGTTCAGTGTTATACAGTCCTATGTTTTGTCTTTTAATTTTTATTCTATTGACAGATATACTACCTAAAATTTACCCTTTTAACTACAGCTGCATATATAATTCAGTGTAATCACACTCACAATGTTGTGCTACCATTACTATCCTCCATTTCTAAAACTTTACAATCAACCCAAATAGAAATTCTATACAATTAAGCATTAACTCCCCATTCCATACCCCTAACCCAGGCCCTGGTTCAGTTTGCTTATTGTAATTATTTTATATCAGTTAGGCATACAATATTTGTCCTTTTGTGTCTGGCTTATTTCACTTAATGTCTTCAAGAATCATCCATATTGTCACCTGAACCAGAAGCATTTTATTATTTTTTTAACTTATTGTGCCATGATGCATAGGGGTTAGATTCAAGCAGCTCAGGCTCTTTCCCATTGGTTTTAACAACGTGTGCTTCTCTGGGTGGAGAAGGTTGGCATTTCAGTTGAATGCAGATACCATTCTCTTTGGCATGGCTTCCTTCTTTTTCTGATCATTTTCTGCCATTAATTTAAGGAAACTATCTGGGCTGTTAGAGTACTTAATATGATCAATACATACATTAATTCTCTTGGCAAGAATCTTGCCTTTAATTTGTTGTTTTCAACAATATCAACAGCATGCTAAGTAGATGCTTCCAGTTTTACTGTGGTAAAATTTATGGAGCATTCCTCTTGGTATCACATATTTCTTATGGCATCCATTATGTCCTTACTTGGAGTTATTCTGGTTAATGAACTTTGACAATGTTACTATATGCTACTTCCTAATTACACTCTTGAGGGCCCAGACTCTGAGGTCTTTGTTTTACCCTCAGTATATGCAATTTATCACCTGTTTCTTTTGTAGAGTAGTGAATGAGCAGACCCCAGACATGTGACAGGGTGGGATGAGCAGGGACTCTGAAACCAGGCAGATCTCAAACCCCAGACAAATCTGCCCCATGGGGCACAGCGCACTAGATCTTATCAGTCCAGTGGGGATGTAGGTACATGATTGTAAGTGAGATGCACTGTTTAAAGGCCAGTCACTGTAGCTGATGTTAAATACAAATTTTTACTTCTCCATTTTATTAAATAAACACTTTTCAAAACTGATTATTTCATCTGTCTATAATACATTATTAAGAAAATTGAATACAACATTTTATTAGTAGTGACTCCCACTGCTTGCATTCAAAGTTTCCTTGTACCTATATTTAAAGCATATGGAATAGAGTGGGGGCTCTGGAGCCAGAATGCCTAACCTTGGTCTCTGTGCCTCAGTTTCCCCATGTGTACAAAGGGGTTAATTATAGAACTTAACTCAGCAGTATTGAGGGATTTCCTGAGCTTAATAAGTAAAATTTGAAGTATGCCTGCACACTGTCACCGTTTTATAGGTGCTGCTGTTTCCATTATTTGTTCTTAGCTCCTAAATGAGAGGTATTTGCATTACATTAAATCATGAGGCACTCACAACAGGGGTGGTACATATAGAAAAATGCCATAGAGCCTCAGAATGAGGAAAGTGGGAAGACCAGAGTATGAGGGGCAAAGTCAGACATACTGGGGGTTGGGGATGCTTCCAGGAGGGGAAAATACCTGCCAGGAATCTTGGAAATCATGTGAGAGTTAGCCAGACAAAGAGGGTAAGAGAGGAGGCAGCATGTTCCAGGCAGAGGGACAGGTGCAAAGGCCCCGAGGCATGCTGCAGCCTGGAATGGCTGGGAATGGTGAATGGGGCAGGGTGATGGTCACTGGGAAGTAAAACCCAGTCAAAGATGGGACTGATGACTGCATTCATGACCCTCTGTGGTCCAGACATTCCTTCTTGATGGCACCACATTTTTTCCTTCATTTTTTCCCCTTCATTTTCAACCCCAGTAGGAAATGCTCAGCTGAAGCCAGGCACTTGGTTGTTTGAATAACCCATTCACAGAAGTGAATAACCAATGGATTCAAGCAGCTCACGTTGTGATGGTCCAGATGAAAACAAAAACAGGTCACTTCCACAGTGTTGAAGTGTGATGGTGGAGGTTTTTTCAGGATAGAGAAACAATAAAGATGGGCAGATAGCTTGAACTGAGAATTTTAGGTCAGACTTCTTGGAAGAGCATGTCTGGAAAATGATTAAAGCTAGGTTGAGGAAGAAGGAAGGAGTGGCGTGGAAGCCACTGACAACAGGTGAATCTGGATCTCAGGAATGGAATATCCCTGTAGGACTCAGGAGTGTTGGGCTATTATGGGGAAAGTGCAGGGCCCCAGGGCCATGGCTGCTGCCAATGTTGTCCAGACCAGAAGACAAGTGTGTTCACAAGGGTCTGGAAGCTAATTTTTATTATTATTACTTTTCCTGTGGAAGTTAAGTTCTGGTCTGGGGATGCAGGTTAATTAAAGTCTAGGGATTTCACTGGGCCAGGACACTCTCCTGAGACTGCATCTCTAACTTTGATACCGCCCTGTATTTATTTGGAATCATGAACCACAGAATAGTCAAGGAAGATGTGTGTTCACTTTCAGCAGCATCTGACTGGCCTTCTAGGTTATCTTTCCACTTCAGCAACTTGTTCAGTATTCAAAAGGCAGCAGTGACATGCAAAGGGAAAGAGTGAGCCTCTTCACCGTTTCAAAAGGCACCCTTAGAAGGGCTCCTGTGTGGAGCCAGTAGCACAGGTTACTGGAGAAATAGTGGTCCAGATTATGTGCAAATACTCTCATTTCACTCTGAGTAGAGTTGCTCTTGGTCAAGGGTCAGTTGATAAATCAATAGAGGTAGCAATTGTTGAAGGAAGAGTGAGCCATGCCGGAAGGTGTTGCCAACTTTATCTTGCTAAAATCCAGCCCCAAGCATGTCATTATCTTATTTGAAAAGTTTTCCAGGCTGGGCTCCAATGCCTGCCGAAAGGTTCTAAATCCTTCAGCACTGCAGCACTGCAGATCAGTACTGCAGCACTTGATCTTGCCCAGCCTATGTGAATTTTCCCACCTCACTTCACTCAGCAGCTGGACCGTGACACACTGTGCTTTTGTCCTCCCTTGCTTCAAATGTGCCAGTTGGATGGAGTTCTGTAATAAAGCCAAACCCCAAACCCTTAGCTCTGAGTGAACACATGTCATGGGGAAACCTTGTACAGAGTGGCTCTTTAGGAAGGAGAGAGGGACCCCAAGTTGCAAGAAAGTTCTGTGATGATTTTCTTTTTCTTAAGTCTCAAATTCCTAGAGAAAATAAATGAAAATATAATTTTAAACACCCAGTTCTTTAGGGCTGTAAGTACAGATTAATTGTGATAGAGGCTTGCCAAACTCTCCTCTTGAGTAGTGGAGGTGGATGAAGTCTAGAGGAAGGAGATAACATCAGAACATTGAGGCAAGTGTCATGAACTGTGATGAAAACAATTGGAACACAATTTAATAAGGTATAATTTCCTTGTATTGATAAAGAATATTGCAGGTGGTCTTGTCTCAAAATAGAAGTAAAACCACTGTCCAGTTGCTCACAACTCCTCTCCAGGCTTTGCCATCACCGCATTGGGGAAGAGGGCAATGATCCAAAGGAATGATTAAAGTATGGATGACAGTTTAAGAGAACATTTTGATAAATGGGACACACTCACAGGTAGTGTGGAGATGAGAGACCCCTAAACAAAAGTTTACAGATGCTCTGGTTTTGTGAGTTACCCTTGTAAGGAAGAGGTGGATGCTGGACCACACAAGTTTGATGGGTGTGTAGTGGAATCAGAGAGAGCTGTTTCTTGAGAGGATTCTGTAAAGTGTGGAACCCATCTAACAGTGAAGAAAAATTTTATTGGTGGTATTAAAGAAGGTACAGAAGATATAATTTTTTATTTAAATTTTTTTTTTAGAGAAGTTGTGGGTTTAAAAAACATTCATGCAAAAAATACAGGCTTCCCATATACCCCTCCAATCAAAAACAGTTTGCATTTGTATGGAACATTTGGTACAATTGATATGACTTTGGGTTCTTTTATATATCAATAATTTTTTAAAAAATTTTAAAAAGATACTTAGATTACATAAATGTTACACAAAAAATATAGGGATTCCCATATGCCCCACTCCCCACACCTCCCACACCCTCCCACATAAACATCCTTCATTAGTGTGGCACATTCATTGCAAATGATAAATGCATCCTGGGACTTTGCCATTAAGCATGGACCATAGTTCACATTTTAGTCTACACTCTCTCCCACACAGTTCTCCGTGTTATGTGATGACATAAAATGGCCTACATCTGTCATTACAGTGTCATTCAGGAAGATTTCCAAGTCCTGAAAAAGCTCCTATATTACATTTTTCCCCCTCTTCCTGCCCCTAGAGCCTCCAGTGGCCACTGGCTCCACATTAATGTTGTAATTTCTTCCATTGCTAGAATCACAATATCTCTATAGTAGAATACCAGTAAGTCCACTCTAGTCCATAGTTCTTTCCCCAATCCTGAGGATTCTGGGATGTTGGAGTCCCCTCCACCTCTAATTGAAAGGGGGCTTATATCCTATAGGGAAGATGGATGGGACTATCTTGCCTGTAGTTGCAGACTCTCTATTCCTTGGGATTGTCATTGTCCATCATCTCCTTGTTAGTTGTCCTGGGTGAGTACAGCAAGCTGTAGTGTTGGTTTTGCAACTCCACTGAAGTTCTGGGCCCAGCTGGCACATGGACAACTTTTGGACATACATGATTACTCGTTTGGGCTTCTTTATGTCTCTGACCATCATTCTTCTGGGAGTTAGTAAGCAGTGCCCTCATTTTCTGTGCCCCAAAGAGGTCCCATGCAGCCTCTGGTTTTTTCTTTGTTGTTTTAGTGAGAGCTAAGAATTATGTCTAAGCCTTCAGCCATGTTCCTGATTGAAGCCATAGAGTTATGAAAGGTGAACAGATTGGGAAAAAATGAGGATTTGCTTTTGTGACTTTGAATGTTGATAAAAATGTTGTTTAGAAATACCCCACTATTAATGGGCATAACTGTGACATGAAAAAATCCTTTTCAAAACAAGAGATGGAGTGAGCTGGATCACAAAGAGGTCATGGAGGTGGACCTGACAACTTTATGGGCCATGGAGGCAACTTTGGAGGTGGTGGAAGGAACTTTGGCCCTGGTGGAAACTTTGGTGGAAGCAGAGGCTATGGTGGTGGGAGGGGGGGCAGCAGAGGTATCTATGGAGGAGGTGATGGTGGATATAATGGATTTTGAGGTGATGGGGGCAACTAAGGTGGTGGTCCTGTGTATAGTAGTAGAGGGGCTATGTGGTGGAGGACCAGGATATGGAAACCAAGGTGGTGGATATGGTGGTGGTGGAGAATATGATGGCTAAAATGGAGGAGGAAATTTTGGTGGTGGTAACTACGGTGGTGGTGGGAACTATAATGACTTTGGAAATTATAGTGGACTATGGCACTCAAGTTATGGACACAAGAAATGGGGTAGTTTTGTGGAAGAAGCTTGGGCAGTCTCTGTGGTAGTGGTTATGGACATGGTGGTGGAAATGGTGGATATGGTAGCAGAAGATTCTAAAAATTCAACAGAAAATGGCAACAGTTCTTAGCAGAAGAGAGAGCAAGGGATTGTCAGGAAAGCTGCAGGTTTCTTTGAGACAATCATCCCAAATTCATTAGAGGAACTGTAAAAATCTGCCACAGAAGGAATGATGATCCATAGTCAGAAAAGTTACTGCAGCCTTAATAGGAAATTCTTATTGTTTAGAACTGTCATAGCCACAGCCTGCAAAAATTGCAACTATTGATGAAAGCAATGTAATGTCAATTAGATGTGCATTCCTGAGGACTTTTAACTGTAGTAGCTTTTTCTTTTTCTTTTCATTACATCAGCTACATTGTCCTGTAATTTATAGCAGTGATTCCAGGAATAAAAAATTAAAGAATTTTAATCTTTTCAATATTTGTGTAGTTCAGCTTTTCTACATTTTAGTAGAGAAACTTAACAGAATGCAGTTTTAAGGCATTTCCTTGTGAGTTAACAAGTAAAGAAGATCGTTGTTAATTACTATTTTGTAAGAATTTTTCTAATGTTAACTGTAAAGAAACAACTACTGACTTGCAGTTTAAGGGAAATCTGTTCTCCTTATTTCCAAACCATGATATGAGAAGACACTGACATGTGAAAAGAATAGATATTTGTATGTTTGCAATGTGTGCTTTAGATAACAACTAGGGTTGGGTATTTAAACTAGCATATTAGTGAATTTAACAGCATCAACATTTACCTTAAAATGAAAAAAAATCAAAATTTCTATTTGTTTTTTGTGGATTTTCTTTAAAAAATGTAACCATCTATTATTTTAGTGTATTTAGTTTTGCTAAAAGCCCTAGTTGTATTTAGAAAATCTCCTTTCTACGTTTACCTTGGTCACACTTGAAATGCTGCCATAATATTATTTTGGTGTAAAGAAGATTTGCTGTCCTCTGCTCAAATTCTAGAATGGGGTAGTTGATTTTTTCCCCTTTCTTACTACTTTAAAAACCATTTTTAAAAACTTTTCAAAATACAGGGCCACTAAGTCTGCTGTATTCAAGTAAGTTAGTGGCTACCTTTGTAAAGCACAAGAGGCCCGTAAATCTTCATTTATTTTCATTGGTTTAATGTTTTTTAAATTGATGTGAGATCTCAGAACAAGAGACTAAAAATCATGCATTGTTGAACTCTTCTCTGGTTGGCATGCTTTTCTGTTGGCACCCTGAATATTTAACTGGACAAAACCAAGGATAATCGAGGTATAATTATCCAAAATATCTTACTGCAGTAGAAATGCAGCACAATTGCTTAGTACAAGCTTTTGACTTCCCCAAAGTGAATTGAAGTTTGAAGTCTGAATTCTTACTATCTCACTTTAATTCCCAAATAACACACTATTATTCCATGTGTGTGTTTCAACTTAAATCATATTGTAATGAGTTATCATTTATTTGCAAAACCCTGGTTGAGAAGACTTTTAGGTAACAAAAATCATAAATGAAAACCAATGTCTACTGTTCTGATCCAGCTAGGGCTTATAATTTTATTTCAGCCCTAAGTATGTGCCCTGATGTTTTTTACTTTGGCAGTTAAACATTGAATTCAATGATTCTTTTTGTCTTAAGAAATATTAAGCAAAACAAGCAATAAAAAGGGGAATGGGGCATGCTAGTGTTTGAATATGTTCTTTTTTATTTATTTATTTATTTATTTATTTATTTATGTATTTATTTATTATTATGGGTAAAAATCAAAATTCTCACAATACATACAAACATTTGCAAAATGATATATAAATATATATGCATATATGTGCATTTGCTTACAAAAATGTTTTATATATATATATATATATATATATATATATATATATATATACACACATATATTTTAAGAGGTGCTTAGATTACCCAAAATATTACACGGAATCCACTGGGATTCTCATTGCTCTAATTCTGTGCCTCTGTGCATTATTAATATTTGGATGTATGCAATGCCAGCATGGAAATTAGTCTTCACAGATACTGCAATTTTCCAGAAAACACTCACAAATTCAATAAATGTTACAGATACCATTCCATTTTTAATGGGTGTATGTGAATAAGCAGCATAGAAAATATGCTATTAGAAAATGATTAAGTCCTTAACAACTTCAACTGTGGTTATAAAAATGGACACCCTCAGTGCTCATAACTGAAACCTTGGTATTTGGTCAAAGTAATGCTTGGGAAGAATTTTATTAAAATTGAACCAAATTGTCAAAAAAAAAAGACTATTGCTGGTATCTGTTATTCATAATATTTAAAATTTTTCAAATGCTTACCAATTGTCAGATGCTGTGCTAAGTCATTTATATGTAGTCCTTGAAATAGATTTGCCAGCAGGCATTTAAGGAGTGGTTAGGTGCATGAGCTCTGGAGCCAGGCTGTGTGGGTTCAAATCCTAGTTGTGCATTTAGGTGCAATGGGTCACTGGGTAAGATTTTAAATCATGTAATTCTTAATGTTTTCACATAGGGTGGCTTGTGAAGAATGAACACTTAAGTGTTAAGCATTCAGAACTGTGCCTGGCATGTAATGAGTTCAATTTTATTAACCAATGTTACTTTGATATTTCAATTTTTCAGATGAGGAAACTGGATCTTAGAAAAGCCCAGTAGCTTCATCAAGATGTTCTTGGATAGTGAACAAAAAATCTACTGATGACACATCACTCTATCATTCACTTTTTAGGCACAGTCCATGTGGCCTTAGGTCAGGGTCATTGTGCTTGTTCTCCCCTCTGCCTGATTTTTACAACACCCAGATGGCAGGACAAGTGGCATCCTCTCCTCCTTTGCATACTGGCATAGATGCTTCCTAAGAAAGTCCTTCCCTGTTCATTTAATCTAAAACAAGTACATGTCTTGATCACAGAACTCCAGCTATTTCCTTCATAATGCATACCACAGCATCTGTAATAATTTATTTCTTTGTTTACTTCCTTATTTTCTGCCTCTTTTTGCTTAGAATGTAATCTCCTTGAGGATGGTGCTAGATTTCTCTTCCTCATTGTGGTATTCTCAGACCCAACATTGACACCTACAAGGCACTCAGTAAATATTCACCTGGATATACCTAACAAAGATCCCAGTGCAGAGGAATGGGAAGAGTTCAAGTTCCCTGTCTCAGTGTTCTGGATTATAAAACAGCATACCATTAAAATCATGGTTTTAAATAAGACCCAGGCATGAGGAAGGGTAATGAGACAGCCATCATTAGTTTCATTCTCCTGGGCCTCTTCTCTGACTCCAAAATATGATAAAAGTTGGAGAGGGTGTCCTAATCTGGGGATCAATGACCACAAGGGAAATGGACAGAGGGATGACTGTGAGATGATCAATTTTGTTTGAAAATAATACATACCACTCCTAGAATCTTTGCATTACCTAATGCCCTTGTAAATTTATGAGGTTTTCCCCCTCTGCCTTGTGGGAACAAGCACTATTCTTATCACCACTGTGTTAACACCAGGAGCTCTTATCTTTTATCCTTCCTTGTGATTCTTCCCCAGGTAGTTTCCATATATGCATATATGATCATTTTTTATCCCTCAATACTTGAGGCAGAACATCTGCAGATCTCCCAAAGTTTCTCTGTGAGTTATTGTCTTTCCTCCAGTACTGTGTTCTGTGATTTCTAGCCACCTTGGTCTCTTTTTTTTTTTTAATGTTTTTTTTTTCTTTTTTTTTATTATGGGTAAAAATCAAAATTCTCACAATACATACAAACATTTGCAAAATGATATATAAATATATATGCATATATATTTATATATCATTTTGCAAATGTTTGTATGTATTATGGGTAAAAATCAAAATTCTCACAATACATACAAACATTTGCAAAATGATATATAAATATATATGCATATATGTGAATTTGCTTACAAAAATGTTATTTATATATATATATATATACATATATTTTAAGAGGTGCTTAGATTACCTAAAATATTACACGGAGCCCACTGGGATTCCCATGTTCCCCACCTCTCACACCTCCCACCACATCCCACACAAACATCTCCCACAGTGTGGCCCACCTTGGTCTCTTTTGACTCTCAGGTCTTCCTCTTCACCTTAGAAAGTCCATAAGTTCTGTGTTTTCCCTCCCTGCACCACAACATGGAAACTCTCTGAACAAAGTCAATTTGGGGCACCTCATTTGTTTCTTATCTCTCAGGATCACTCTGCTCGATGCATTTAGGAATCTGATGTTTGATGTCTTCAATTTTTTTCATATATATATTTAATTTATTATTTTTTAAAAAGCAAATTCAGGCACGTACCATATAATCCACTAAAAGTGTACAATCAATGGCTCTCAGTATAATCACAGAGTTGGGTGCTCATCACCACAATTTTAGAAAGTATTCTGTGCTCCAAAATGAAAACCCCACACCCCTTATAACCTCCTGTTACTGACACTTAGCATTGGTGTGATACCTGTGTTACAACTGATGAAAGAATCTTAAAATATGGCTAACTATAGTCCACAGATTGCATTAGGTATATTTTTCCCATATACCACCCTATTATTAACACCATATAAGAGTCACATACATTTTCCATAGTGCCCTGAGGACATAGCAATGTCCCTAGGAGGTAAACTCCAGGGCTATGCCCAGCTGTAGTTGAGTTCAGACATCCAGAAAACACCACAATGGCTCAGCGCATTCCTGGCTTGTAACAGATGCTCAATGTATATTTGTTGAGAGTAGGAAAATTAAGCTTCAGCACAATCCCTGGAATTCAAGACTCTTCACCAGTGAATGCCAATCAGTAGCCTGGGCAGAGACAAGCTCACTGGGCAAGCGGCCTGGGGCAAGCTTTGCTGAATACTAGAGAAATGGTTTAGAAGACTAGGGCAAGCAGAGGCTTTAGGATTCATCTCAGGTTGAATCCGACCTCTGCTTCTCAGCAGCTGGGTAATCGTGGATAGTTTATCTAACCTCCTGGGGCCTTATTTCTTCATCTGCAATTTGGTGCAGTTCTTCACACCTGTAGGGGTTGTTTTATGATGCTTTCATGAGATCACATAAAGCATGTGAAAGACAAACTACCAGGTATGGTACAGTGGCTCTGAAGCAGTGTGAGAGGGGATTAAGACAGGAGTTGTGCTGTGACATTGGCTGGCACTGGGGGTCATGTAGTCATGCAGTGGCTTGCCCAGGGGTCCTGGCTGGTCACTGGAAGCAGGCAGCAAGTGCCAGCCTTGTTATCTACTTAGGCTGTTTGCCTCTGCCCTGCCTGGGTCAGGGCCTGGACAGGTCTGGACATGGGAGTGGAGCTAACAACTGAAGCCAGGACACAGAGAAAGGCTGGAAAGTGAGGAGAGGGCTGACATCACCTGAGATCTTGGTCCTGAGCACATGATGGGACCTTCAGATAGGGCATATAAGTCTTCTCTTTTTTTGAGGATATGTTTGATCTATAAGCTTGTATGGAATCTCCTTTACTTGAGGTGACTACTCTCTACAAAGAGTTCTTAAAGCTGCTTGTTGGGCATGTCCCTAGTTCACTCAGCCCTCCCATTAGTTCACACACTGTTTTATTAGAAATGGCCCCCTAATGCCATGATAATAGCCTGAGATTCAGAAGGTTGGGTAATTTTCAAAGATGAGGTACTTGCCCTCACATATTCCTTCGTGTCAAACACACTTGGTTCTTCTTCTTGGAACTTTCTTGCTGCCAAGTTCTGTCCCCCAAATCTTTGGGTTTATCCTTACTTGGAAAGTACATCATGCTAATTATTCCATAGTAAATTAATCATTCCTGACATTCCCAACTGGGTCTTGGGAAAGGTATGCCAGCTTGGCACTTCCCACTCCCTCCAGAATGCCTTCTGACACAGGCCCTTCTGTACTATGTCAGTCAACCTTAACCAGACTGTGAGCTTACTTGGGTTGAGGGTTGTTGTGCCTTATCTTTCTGCTCTTTGAATATCCTAGCACAGTGCCTGTCACATAGCAGACACTCAACAAACATTGGTTGGGTGTCATAAAGATACTATAATGGCAGATACATGATATTATGTGCTTATTCCAAACCATAGAACTATACAATACAAAGAGTGAACCCTCAGGTAAATGATGGACTTTTCTTACTAATAATGTATCAACATTTGTTCATCAACTCTAACAAATGTACCACATTAATGGAAGATTTTAATCCTAGGGAGAATGATGTGTGGGGGTGCAGAAGTATTTTATGTACAATTTTTTCTGTAAAAGGAAACTACCCTAAAATTAAAGTTTACCATTCAGAAAATCTCTGAAATGTGGAAGGCTGCCTTTGTGACTTATTAATGGCTGTATAACTGTGAAGAACACAGGTCAAAAGTGGGGGATTAGCTTGAAAGAATTGGAGATAACAATGGAATATATTTTTCCTTTACTACTCTCCATTGAATAGCACTGTGGTTGGTCCCAATAGCTTTTTATTATATCTGGATTCTAAGTTGCAAAAATAATTCCAAAAGAATTCAGGGGCTTTTGGAGTCCAAGAGTTGCCTCCAAAGTGACTTTCCTATTACACAGACAGACTTTTTCAGATCACCATTTCATTCAAGAGAGTAATAATTTTGAGAAGTACCAGAAAGCATCATCACACTGACACATTTGAAATGCATAGCCTATTGTTTTCTTTGCTCACAGAATCTTAATTGTCTCTACTGATTGGAAGTTGAGTGTTGCTCATGATACATTTATATTGAACAGTTTGGCCCTATTGACATTCACATGACATTCTCATATTCTTCTGTCCACCCATTTACACACTGGAAGATAATAAACAATCAAAATGGTAAACATTTAACTTACAGATTTTGATGGAAAACCAGATATTATGAGAAGTTTGAAATCACTATGAGAATCAATAGGGCAATGGTGATGAGGGAGCCAGGATATCAGGAGTCAGAGAAGAGCCCCAGGAGGTACGTCATTGTCTCTTTGGAGCCTATACAGTATCAAATAATTAAATATTGTGCTGACATGATAGCTGTGGTGATGTTCTTTATGAAGATGCATTGTCTGTGTTGTGAGATGGAAAGCTCACTATTTCAGGACTCAGAATATTAGAGCACAAATATAGGTATTTTCACTGACTAGGGCTAGCCACTCAGCAGAGTCACAATTTCATTAATCCTCCATATTTTAACCTGCAAAAATGCAGAATTACACCAGAATAGTTGCTTTCCAAACTTTTATGACCGTTAGAAAAAACTATGGAGGTCATTAATTAAAAGACTTCAGAGCCAAATCATCAGCACCTCCTTCTACAAACTTCTGAATCTAGGTCAACTTTATTCAAACTATGGTGCTCAGAACACCAGAATTAGGGTCACTTTGCATGCTTGTTAAAAATTATGATTTCCAAACCCCACTCAAGATATCCTGAATTAGAATCTCAGAGGGTTAGGCCATAGGATTATTATATTTAAAAGTTTTCCATGTGAGTTTTAATAAATTCCTACATTAAAACATTAATACATTTAGTGTCTCTGAGTAGAATATACGGACTGTCTCCTTAGCATTGAGATTTCTTTTTTCTTATAAGTGGAAAGTAATCAGACAATCAAGTAGCAAATTTGAAACCTTTTCCTTCCAAAAAGAATGAATGAAGAATGAAAAAAGAATAGAACTGAGTAAGTAAATCAGAAGGCTCATGTTGAAAAGGATGAGAAAGAAGATTTACCATGTAAGATAATCTTGAATATGGAGAATGGTGAATGCCAAGTTGATACATCAAGAATTGATCTATAATTAACATAAGATGAAGACAAATGCATAACTGAGATCTTTCAGCACATGCTGATGATGCTACTACTTCTTTTATATTGATTGTTTTTCTTATGGGACTTTCTTATTTCTTGATTCTGCTCCAAACTTTGACCCCATTCTCTGTCTCTAAAAGTTTTGCTCTTTCCATTTATGTACAAATAGGGTAAAATCTTTGGGTGATTGTTGAACACTTAGTCTAACAAACACCTTAAATCTATCAGATATTAAAATTTAAATAAACAAAAGCCTAGAGATAAATACTTAGGGATATGTGATAGATGTACAAATGCATTTTATATTGTCTTATAAATACTAGCATAAACAAAGTTATGCTCAATTTAGTTTCATAGTCTTTCTAGATTTGAGTCTTACCCTACCCAAGAAGTTAGTTCTGTTCCAGAGAATCCTGAGTTATATAAATTTAGATATGGAAAACAGCAGGAGATCAAATTTCTATTCTCAAGTAATATAATATGTATTCAATTGAAATCATTTGAGTTCAACAAACATTTATTGAGAAGCTAAGTGCAAAAAAAGCCTATGGAATGTTCAAAGATGACTGAAACTCAAGCTTCTCTGTGCAAGGAGATTATAAGCCATTGTGGCTGCAGATTTATGGAAAAAAAAAATACAAGAGAGCATAAGAAAGCTCTAAGCCAGAGGCAAAGGGAACTCTGCAACTCTGCTGGAAGCAGTAATGAAGAAGCTAGTAAAATCAAGTAAAAGTCTAGGGACAGCTTTTATTGAAGAGTAGCATTTAAGTAGATTCACACAGGAAGCAGAGGTCATTCTGTGCTGAAGAAGAAAAATGGTACCTGATCAAATCATCTGAATGTTCAAGACTGAGTAAGTGTATATGGCTGTAGTACAGAGTGTATTGAAGATGAGTGTTAGACATAGGGTTATTCAGCAGGGTATCTCAAAATATGTAAAGCTTGCTAAAACCCACAAGCTCAGCCCTCTTCCCCACAGAGTTTGATTCATGAAGTCTAGGATAGCATCCAGGAATCTGGATATTTATTTTATCATCAGTCAATTTGGGTAACACGGATAAATAGGAGCTTCTGCATGGACATCAAGTAGCTGATAGCTGCTACCCTCTCTCCCCATTGTAGCATTGTTCACCTTATTATAAAGGTGAAAAGACAGGAGTAACATAATTTATCTTTTGTGGTTGAAAATTGAAATCCATATTTCAGTGTTTCATAAATGTACTAGCACTAGGTGAGAGAACAATACAGAATCTGGGTATTTTAAGGCAAAGTAGAATCTCCTTTACTGTTTATCCATTAGCCTTCCCACCAGCACATTCTTTAAAGCTGCCAGCACCTCCTTGTTCCTTAGGCTATAAATGAGGGGGATCAGCATGGGAGTGATGAGAATATCAAACAGAAAGAGATGATGTTCTACATCTCAGGAGGAGAGGAACCTGGAGTCATGCAGATAATCATGGCTGGAGCAAAGTAGGGTCTCACCACACAAAGCTGGGAAGAACAGGTAGCCAGAGCTTTGTCCTTGCCCTCAGGAGATTTCATGTGGAGGACAGCAAGGAAGATGAGGGTGCAGTAGGTCAGGTTGAGTCCAAAAGGGATGAGAAGGAAATCTGTGCCTAACACCACTACCATCTTCTCATAGGTTGAGGTATCCTCACAAGAGAGCTTCAGAAGGGCCATAACTTCACAGAAGAAATGATGGATTTTCCTGGATCCACAAGTAGAGAAATAAATAACATAAATTGTGTTCATTAGGGAGATGAGAATACCCCTAGTCTAAGACCCAGCAGCCATTTGCACACAAATTGTGGGGATCATGATGATCTGATATCTGAGGGGGTTACAGATGGACAAGGAGAAGTCAAAGGCCATGAGGGCCAGAAGAACACACTCAGCCACTCCTAGCATCAAATAAAGAAGTATTTGGCCTCCATAGCTGATGTGAGAGATAACTCTAAGTCCTGAGAAGTTGGTGACCATTTGGGGAATGTTGTGGACATGAGTGTAAGTCAAAGAGGGACAGTTGGCTGAGCAGTAAGTACATGGGGTTGAGGAGGTGAACATCATCTCAGATCAACTGGGCCAAGGTTGAGTTTCCAGTGAATGCAACCAAGAGTATCAGGAGGACAATGAGAGGAGGAGGAGGCCATGATGATGCGAGCCAGAGAAGAGGCACAAGAAAATTAACTCTGAAGTGATGGATCCATTTCCTTGCATCATGTCTCAGTCTACTAGCTTGATCTGGAAGAGCATATGAGTAAAACACACAGTGAGATCTCAGCTACCACTGATTTGAACCCATTAATTTGAAACTTTAATATTTACTGAGCAAATCCTAATACAATGCAATGTATTTTGAATGTGAGAAAGATTTATTGTTTGCCAATCCATTGTTATTTTATGATAGTATTTAACAATCTATCTGAGCATAATCAGCAGAAATGAAGAATATCTGTTTTGGTCACCATTAAACTGCATTTTTTTTTGCAAAATGTTGCTATCATTCCTTCTGGATTGGAATTGTAATTTTTAGTCAATATGAAAATCTCCGTACATCATGGGGGTGTAGTATCCAAAGAACATCCAGAAATGTTTCCATATAAAGATGGTTCTGATGCACATTCACGTAAGGAACCTAGAATCTCTGCATATTTCATGCTCCTACATTCACCCCTTTATCTAGTTTATCCTTAGAGGACTCACAGATTATAAAACAAGTGGCATGATCAGCCATGGATGGGAGTTGTTATGACTAACTTTTGGGATTGGCCAAGAATGTCTTGAAAGTGACTTGAACTGGCTTTCATGGTCTTACCTGATACATCAATGTAGACCAATTGTAATTATATTGGATTTTGGAATTTCAGTATTAGATTTTGAGAAAGTAGACATCAAATTGCAATTGTTCCTACAAAAGTTGCTTTCTTTTTTTCTCTTTCTCTTTGTATCATGTTACTTTCTCCCATGCAAGAAATAGGCCTAGTTGAGCAAATTCTTCTGTAACAACCTGTACACCATGTACACCATCTCATAAAAAATTTTTGACTTTGTTCTTCTTTTATTGTCATTTTGTGTCATATCTTTATGGATTAGGATGAGACAAGCAAATATTAGGGGAAGGAGTTATAGCCAAAGCAGTTTTTTTTTTTAAATGTACTTTTTAATGTTTTAAAAAGATACTTAGATTATATAACTGTTACATAAAAAATATAGGGGATTCCCATATGCCCTGATCCCTATCCCTCCCACATTTTCCCACATTAACAACATTCTTCATTAATGTGGTACATTTGTTACAACTGATGAACACATTTTGAAGCACTGCCACTAAGCGTGGATTATAGTTTACATTGTAGTTTACTCTCTTTCCCACACAATTTTGTAACTTATGACAAGTTAAATGTATAGTAAAAATTTTGAACTTACAAAACTACATCCATATCATCATACAGGACTCCCATACATTACTTCACCACTAACATCTTGCATTATTGTGAAACATTGTTATAAACTATGAACTAATTATAGCCCATATCTTAATTTTGTGTATTTTTCCTTCTACTCACCTGATTACAAGCACAATGTATTAGCATTATATATTTGTTATAGTTCTCATATTTGTTCTCTTAACCACAATCCTTCTTCCACCCCTGGATTTCCTGTGTAATACAGCCACATGCTTTGTACAATCCACTTAATGTATACCTTCAGTGGCTCTCATTTTCATTACAGTTATGCTGTTATCACCTTAGTCAATTTTAAAACATTATAATTACTACAAAGATAAAAATCCCATATCCCCTTTTACACCCCATTTATTGCCCCTTAGAATTGATACATTTTATTTGCTATTGCTACAAAAATATTACAATATTACTGTTAACTATCATCCATAAATTACATTAATTTTAATTTTCCCATGTACCACCATATTCTTAATCTTTGTAAAAGGAGAACCTTTTTTTTTTTTTTTTTTTTTAGGTACTGGGGGCCGGGGATTGAACTAGGACCTTGTATGTGGGAAACCAGTGCTTAACCACTGAACCACATCAGCTCCCCTAAATTATTTTCTTTTTTCAGTTTGTTTTGCTTTTTTTTCCTTTTAAGAGGCATCAGGACCTGAATGTGGGACCTCCCATGTGAGAAACAAGTGCTCAACTGCTTCAGCCAAATCTGCTCCTTGAAGAACATTCTTATATTTATACTATTAACCATAATTTTCATCCACCACCAAAATCACTATGTTATACATTTTTTATATTTTTCTCTAGCTTCCTTTTAATTTACATTTACATCCACAGACTACCTCTTGAAGCCACAAGCACAATTATATATCAGCACTATAATTTGTTACCATCAACTCTATTCATTTCCACATTTTTACAATAAACCTTATTAAAAATTCTGCATACATTAAAAATCAGTTCCCTTTCTCACTCCACAGTCTATCTCCAAGTAACCTATACTTTAGAGTTTACCTCTATAAGTTAGTTTACTTATCATATTTAGTTCATATTAGTGAGACCATATATTTCTACTTTTGTGTCCATCTTACTTCACATAATGTCCTCAAGTTTCATCCATCTTGTCATATATATCTAAGTTTCAATTCTTTTTACAGCTGAATAGTATTCCATTGTATGTATATACCACGTTCCATTTATCCATTCATCACTTGATGGACATTTGTGTTCTTTCCATCTTTTAGCAATTGTGAATAATGCCATTAAAAGATCAGTGTGTAAATGTGAGTTTTCATCCTTGTTTTCAGTTCTTCTGAATATATTACTAGTAATGGGATTGCTGGGTTATATGGCAGTTCTATATTCAGCTTCTTGAGGTAACGAAAGTAGGGTTTTGATGTATCATCAAAATCGAGGCAATGGATAGGGCTCAAGTGGTTGAACATCCACCTCCCACATGGGAGGTTCTGGGTTTGGCTCCCGGTACCTCCTGAAAAGAACAATAACAAACAACAAGTAAAGCAAACAAACAAAAAGCCAACTCAGGGAAGCCTATGTGGCTCAGTGATTGAGCACTGGCTTCCCACATATGAGGTCCCAGGTTCAATCCCTGGCTCTAGTACCTCGAAAGAAAGAAAGAAAGAAAGAAAGAAAGAAAGAAAGAAAGAAAGAA